>JAPPVO010000036.1:58398024-58652314 GCA_030407325.1 Camellia japonica
ATAATCAATCAGAATACCACGACAAGCTCATGGCCAGCCCAGAATAAGTGACCCACATGGTTGTGTGCATGGGTCGGCTCTGATACCATTTGTAACGCCCCACTACTTGCTGGCCCAAGTAACTTGTGGGTCGACCAACAATACCCGAAAGCTTAAGTCCAAGTTATTTAGTAGCAAGGTAGTGGTGCTTTATATGCCCAAGATCACCCATGCAAACTCCCGATGTGGAACAGGGTGTTACAAACTCCCCCACTTATAAATCCTCGCGTCCTCGCGAGGGTCTATAATCAATCAGAATACCACGACAAGCTCGTGGCCAGCCCAGAATAAGTGACCCACATGGTTGTGTGCATAGGTCGGCTTTAATACCATTTGTAACGCCCCACTACTTGCTGGCCCAAGTAACTTGTGGGTCGACCAACAATACCCAAAAGCTTAAGTCCAAGTTATTTAGTAGCAAGGTAGTGGTGCTTTATATGCCCAAGATCACCCATGCAAACTTCCAATGTGGGACAGGGTGTTACAGACAGACCCTCGCAAGGACGCGAGGATTTATAAGTGGGGGAGTTTGTAACACCCTGTCCCACATTGGAAGTTTGCATGGGTGATCTTGGGCATATAAAGCACCACTACCTTGTTACTAAATAACTTGGACTTAAGCTTTTGGGTATTGTTGGTCGACCTACAAGTTACTTGGGCCAGCAGATTGGTATCTATGTTTTGGAGGAGTTTGCATACAGCTTTGGGTACTAGTTTGAATTTTAGCACGACCTTTCATCCTCAAACCGATGGACAGTCAGAGAGAACTATTCAAATCTTGGAAGACATGTTGAGGGCTTGTGTTATTGATCTTGGAGGTTATTGGGATGAGAATTTGGCTTTAGTGGAATTCTCTTATAATAACAGTTATCATGCGAGCATTTAGATGGCACCATATGAGGCTTTATATGGACAAAAGTGTAGATCACCTATTTGTTGGGATGATGTGGGTGAAAGGAAGTTGTTAAGGCCTGAGATTGTGCAACAAACAGTGGACAAGATCAATCTTATTAGAGAGCGACTTCGCACGGCACAGAGTAGACAGAAAAGTTATGCAGATAACAAGAGACGCGATTTGGTGTTTGGGGTTGGAGACCATGTGTTCCTTAAGGTGTCTCCTATGAAAGGAGTAATGAGGTTTGGTGTTCATGGTAAATTGAGTCCTAGATTTGTTGGGCCATTTGAGGTTTTAGATCGAATTGGTGAGGTAGCTTACAGACTTGCCCTACCACCTTCACTAGCTGGAGTTCATAATGTTTTTCATGCCTCAATGTTAAGGAAGTATATACCGAATCCTAGTCATGTGATTGATCATGCACCGTTGCAGTTTAAGGAGGATTTGACTTATGAGGAGCACCATATACGAATTGTTGATAGGAAGGAACAGGTTTTGAGGCGTTGAGTCATCTACTATGTTAAGGTCGAATGGAGAAATCACTCAGAAAGAGAAGCGACTTGGGAACTCGAAGATGAAATGAAACGAAACGAAAGTATCCACAACTTTTTGAGACTCCAGGTATGTCAAATTTCGAGGACAAAATTTTTTTTAAGGAGGGAAGAATGTAAAACCCAAGTTATATGTAGAATTATTTTTTGGATAAAGTAGTAGTTAAATTAATTTGTATGGGTAATTTAGTAATTTTAAGGAATTAGGTTAATAACCCTTTATGTAAAAGAAGAAAAAAAAAGAAAAAAAAAAAGAGAAAGAAAACGGAGCTGCGTGGATGCTGCGGAAGGTGAAGGTAACAAGGTATTGGAAAAGTTAAAGGTGAAGGCAACAAGGGTTTTTTTTTTTTTTTTTTAAAAGTGAAGAGGGAGGATTCATAGAGTGGTGGTTTTGCTTTATTCATCACTTAGGTAAGATTTATTTTATTGTATTCCTATCTATGATTTTAGTGTTAATATATCAATAGATGATTTTGTGGGCATATATGATTAAATAAATATATTGATGTAGTCTATGTTGGGGGTCTCGATTTTGCTCAATTTTAGAGTGTATTTTGCATTCCGTTTGGGTGGTTCATATTTTGAGATTGATATGTGATGGGTTATTTAACGGTAATCGGTGATGTTTTGTGGGATACAAGATTGGCTACAAGCAATTACAAATTTATACATGTATATGAACAACAATAGGAATAATATAGGTTGAGCATTTCCGAAGCCGTGATGGTTTTGTTTTGATGCTGAATTGTGGGGGTTCCTAATAGACAATTGGATTAATTTATTCTATTGTTGCTACAAGAAGAGAAGGATGGGTGCAAATAATAATTGTTTATGTGGTGTAATATTTTATTAGGTTTATGAGATTGAGGTGGATCTTGGTAATTTGAGATTAGCTTGGGAAATATTATTTTAGCTGTTTGAGGTAAGTAACCCTCTATCACTGTTGGTACATTTTTATTCCTATTGAATCGTTTAAAATTATAAGTATTTATTTATAGCCTTTATGTTCTCTTAAAATAAAATATGGGTCAAGTATAAAACAGCATCGAATATTATTATAAAAATTATTTGAATATTTTATGGAACTATTCTGAAAATTGTACTAAACGTTTATTCTTAAAATATCGAATGTTTTATTTAAAATTTGTGTATTGTTTGAATTTTGAACATCACTCTAGTCTGACTATGATTTGGACCTTAGCCATGGGGATTTATTGGGGGTTAGTTGGCCAGAAACTAGTTTTCTTGGGGCTTTACCACCGACCTATGTGTGGTTCTGGGCCTCGTCATGGGCTAAGTGACCGTAGTCACCAAGACTTGGATTTTGTGAATCAAATCATTGAACCATCTGAATATCGAACCATCGATTTGAACAACGAATTACTTTGAATTATCTTGTTGGCTTTTCATTTAAAATGTATTGTATATTGTTTATTTTTAGCTATAAAACCATCTTACAAATAATTATTCATTTATTGAATTGTAGCAAAATTATATTTATTGGTTATAGATTTATTTATTTATTTATTTATTTATTTTTATACTTGATCCAACTAGCAATAATGGTTGGTTATTTACTGGGCTGTCTAGCTTACCCTTATTTTTTTATTTTTTTTTTCAGATTCTGAGGAGTAGAGCTGCGCGGGTTTTTTACTTGTGGGAGTGCCGAGAGTAGGACTATGATTTTAGTACTTGGTTTATTATTTTGTTAATGGATTATATTAGTGGACTTGGTGGACAATTTCATATGATAAGAATTATCTATTTTTATGGATTTTAGCATTATGATAATTAAGGATTTAATTTGAGTATTTTACATTGTTGGTTATGTGTTGGACTCTTAGCCTTACATGCTCACATAAATGAGTGTGCGGCGTTGTCACGGAGCTTGGGGCGTGACAATTTTGTGGTATCAGAGCCAGGTTGTAATTTTAAAGGCTAGTATAGAATAGTGGTGAGATTGGGTAGATGTAGGATTGGGAATGCTTATAATTTGATATAATGTTAATTTTATTTGCATGTTATATGGACTTGAGAATAGAATAAGATGAGGTTTTATTATTGATGCATTTAGGTTGCAATGGAACATGAGGAGACATTGGCAAATATGGCTAGGAATACACGCCAGGGTCAAACGAATCGACGGACTGGTAATAACAATCAGCGAGGGAATGTGACTAATAATGGTAGTGGTTCTCAAGCAGTCGGAGGAAATTAGGGGCAAGAGTTGGGACAACAAGAACAAGCTGCAATTCCCAATCCAGTTGGAATGGTTCAAGGGCTTCAGACCTTGGCCGGGGTGGTGCAACAACAAACCACCATAGGGAATAACTTGACTAGACTTATGGAGCAACAACAGCGCATGCAGCCAGGTATTGGGCCACAACCAAGGCCACATTGTAACATTACTGAGTTAAGAAGATAGCCTTGGCATTTGACGGAGCCACAGACCCTTTGGAGGTTGAAAAATGGTATCAGAGCCGACCCATGCACACAACCATGTGGGTCACTTATTCTGGGCTGGCCACGAGCTTGTCGTGGTATTCTGATTGATTATAGATCCTCGTGAGGACGCGAGGATTTATAAGTGGGGGAGTTTGTAACACCCTGTCCCACATCGGAAGTTTGCATGGGTGATCTTGGGCACATAAAGCTCCACTACCTTGCTACTAAATAACTTGGACTTAAACTTTTGGGTATTGTTGGTCGACCCACAAGTTACTTGGGCCAGCAAGTAGTGGGGCGTTACAAATGGTAGTGATGCATCGAAGATGGGCTTGGGTTGTGTCCTGATGCAGAATGATAAGGTAGTAGCATATGCGTCTAGGCAGTTGAAGCCATATGAGCAGAATTACCCTACGCATGATTTGGAGTTGGCTGCCGTGGTGTTTGCATTGAAAATCTGGAGGCACTACCTGTATGGGGTGAAATGTGAGATATTCACTGATCATAAAAGTTTGAAGTATGTTTTCACTCAAAAAGAATTGAATATGAGGCAAAGGCGATGGTTGGAGCTATTAAAGGACTATGATTTGACTATCAATTATCATCCAGGAAAAGCCAATGCAGTGGAAGATGCCTGGAGTAGAAAGGCCTCGAGTAATTTGGCTACCTTGATCACTAACCAAAAGAATATCTTAGAGGACTTGCGAAGGTTGAATATTGAGATTAGATGGCACAACCATGGAGTGCAGTTGGCAAACCTTAGGGTTCAACCCACATTGATTGATAGAATTAAAGATGCTCAAGGAAGAGATCCTCAGTTGCAAAAACTTAAAGCTGAAATGGAAATAGGGCTACAGATAGAATTTTGTATGCATAAAGATGGAACCTTGAGATTTGGAGAGAGGTTGTGTGTGCCTAATGATTCGGAGCTCAAGAGAGAAATCCTGAGAGAAGCTCATAGTTCAGGATATACGGTACACCCAGGGAGCACTAAAATGTATAAAGACTTGAAGAGGAACTTTTGGTGGAATAATATGAAGAGGGAAATTGCTCAGTATGTTGCTCAATGTTTGGTATGTCAACAAGTGAAAGTTGAACATCAGAGACCTGCAGGTAAGTTACAACCTCTTCCTATTCCCGAGTGGAAGTGGGAACATATTACCATGGATTTTGTGACAGGGTTACCTAGGACTTAAGGTGTTAATAATGCTATTTGGGTTATCGTTGATCGATTGACCAAATCCGCTCACTTTCTAGCTTTTAAGGTAGGGTTCTCCTTAGAGAGGTTTGCAAAATTGTATATTAAGGAGATTGTGAAGTTACATGGTATTCCGGTGAGACGACGATGATACCCCAAGCCCACACCATTCTTTTATGTTCGACATATCTTCTAGATGAAGTTCTCTTAGTGTTGGAAATACAACGGCCATAGCTTTAGCTTTTGTTGTTGTTGTTGCTTTTGTTGCTGCCCCACTATAGCTACCAGAGATGATGCCATCATGATCATGATCATGATTAACAACACTGTGACAACCATAGAATTCAGGACCAATACGTTTCAAATTACTTAATACAAACATTCTGATAACCTCAAGATGCGGAAGGTGTCCGAGTGGTGGGACTTGTACATATCTTAAGCAATTGGATAATTCCATCTTTACCAAATTTTGAAGCAATTGTGCATCTCTATCACTCATTATCCATGATGCAAAATTTTGTCCTTCAAAATTCTGGAGTTTTAAACCCTTAATATTCCCGTGAGGTTTAAGTCCTTCCAACACGTCTTCGTGGTTAATGCTTATAGTGTCTCTCGCTATTGAAGGATTGCCCACCTATTTCCAGTGAAATTCCAACTCATGAATGTTTGGGTTTCCTAATACTTTTGCCTTTTCTACTTCTTCCTTGCTTTTCACCTGTTGGAGATTGTAAATCATTAATTTGCCTCTTAGTTTGCTTAAGCTACCCAGCTCTTCAATTTTATGGCCCTTATCCTCACCCATAACAAAGAATGGTAATGTCTGCAAAGAAGTCAACTTCCCTATCATCATTGGCATCAATTTTCTATTGTTTTCATTATCATCAATATAAAAATGTCTCAAGCTCACAACCTCATAGAACTTTTTTAGAAGCTTTTCCAACTGGGTAAAAGATGAAAGTCTCAGTGTTTGCAAATTATACAGCATGGTCAAAAAATTTGGTAGTGTTCTAATATATGACCTTGAGAGATCTAGAAATCTCAAATGTATAAACTTACATGACAAACTTTGCAATTTTTTCCCAAAAATTGGCAAACTCAGGGCACGTATACATTCAATTTTTGCAATGTTTTTAGGGAGACTTCCTTTTAAAAATAGTGTCCTTAGTTTCGCAACATTTTCATTTTGGAATTTCGAAACTTACATTTCGCATAAAATCAAATGATAGTTGAACCTCGGGATGGTAATTTGCCTCACTAACAATCGAAGTCAAAGCCAAACAGTTACCCTTTGAGACATCTAGTGCCAGATCATGCACAAGATCGTGCATTTTGCAACGGATAATATTATTGTACACATCCAATTCAATGTCTTGAAATAAAGAATCGTGCAACAAAATATTAAAATAATCGTTACTAACATCTTCCATTTCCAAATTGCTTCCCGAAGGAGGCTGGAGATATCCTTGAGCCATCCAAAGATAAATCAACACATCCTTTTGAATGTTGAAATCTTTTGGAAAAATAGAACAATACGCAAAACAATGTTTCAAATACGGTGATGGTAAGTGCTCAAAACTTAACCTTAATATCGGTTGAATTCCACTTTTGATTTCAGTTGACCTCCATATTTCACTGTTTTCGATCGACACCCATTCGTAATTGTATTGCTTAGAGTACATTAAACCTCCTAGTGACTTTATTGCCAATGGCACACCCTTGCACTTTTTCACCATTTGTCTACCAATAGCCACCAAATTCTGAGTCTCTATTGGTCCTCCATTTGCAAATGCTCTTTTTCAAACATGGTCCAACTTTCATTTTCTGATAGTTGGTTCAAATGATGAGTGAGAGATGGAGATGTCCTCATGGTCGATACCACGTGCATACTCCTGGTTATAGCTATAATTTTGCTTCCCTTGGATCCACCGATCCCTAGCAAAGAATTTCTCATGTACTCCCATTTGTCTAGATTTTCATTCCAAACATCGTCTAGTACAAGCAAATACTTTTTCCATTTAGTTTTGCTGCAAGCTTTCTCACTATTCCTTCAATATTATCTGTGTCAGACTTATCCCAAGTAAGAGATTGTACCATCTGATTCAATAGCTTTGGAACTATGAAATCATTTGACACACAAATCCACATCCTTTGATCACCAAAATGCTTCACCACCTTCTCATTGTTGTAAAGTAGCTGAGCAAGGGTTGTCTTGCCTATCCCACCCATTCCTACAATGGCAATGACAGATAAATCATCTCCACTGTCATAGGAGCCAATTAACATGTCTATCACAGTTGATACATCACCATCCCTTCCAATAACTTGTGAATCATCTACAAAGGGGTGCGTCACCTTGAAATTGACTTCTCTAGGTTCAACACTAGTGTTAGGTCCCTAGTTGCCAATTCCGCGAACAAACTCGATTTAATAGAGTTGTAATTTTTGCCTTTGTTTTGGTCTTCCCGCTCGAGCGGAGTTTGCACTGTCTCAGTAGTTGGGCTTGTCTGCACAAATACTGGGAAGTGTGTTGTCACGCTCGAGCATGAGTTCTAACACTCGAGCGTGAGACCTGTTTTGTTGCACGCATTTTAGTGACTTTGCTCGAGTGGCAAGTTCTACACTCAAGCGGGGTACACGGCCACTTTTTCCTATATATATGTGTTTAAGTCTTTTTTTAGGGTTAAGACTCCTAGATCTATTTTGGGAGCTCTAGGGTTTTGTTTTGGGGCTAGTTTGCTGGTTTTCCTTTAATGCTTGCTTGAGTATTATACTCACTTGGTTGGATAATATACATCAAAGGGTTGTTTGAGTGATCTTCTTCAAGAGTGTTCTTCTTCAGTAGAATCCAGAGATTCAAGCGTGGAGTGTCAAAGGAGTTTGATGCTATGCGCAGTCGTTGATTCGACAATAGATGTTATGGATTCAACATCAATCTAATCAATTCCGAGACGAAGGTTGCGGTGAAAGATATATAGAAGATTTGAAGACAAATTGGAAGCATTTGGGTAATTTGTTTGGTATCTTTGTAATCTTTCTTTCTTCAGTAGTGAATTGATTTGTGACGTTTCGCCCGTGGTTTTTTTTATCACAATTGGAGGTGCTCCAATTGTGGTTTTTCCATGTAAAAATCGTTTGTGTCGATTTATTGTTTCGGAAACAACAATCTAAATCACATTCGTATGTGCTTGATGATTTAGATTGTTAGTTTTAGTTGTTTGGGAATTGGTACAATTTATTTTTGATCTAATCACGAATCACTTAGGTTTTTCAATTGGTATCAGAGCAGGTCACTCTTTGTTTTTATTGAAACTATAGGAGTGTGATTTTGTGTGATTGGTGTTATAGATTCAATTCACAAAGGTAACTCGACCCATAGACCTCCGTTGCTTGATGGTACAAACTATTCTTATTGGAAAGCTCGTATGAGAGCGTTTTTAAAGTTTATCGATGAGAAAGTTTGGCACTGTGTGATCTATGGGTGGAGTGAACCTATTGTCACCATTGATGGTGTTGATATTCCCAAACCCCTTGATAAATGGGACGCATTCGACTATCAAAACTTGAGTTGGAACAGTAAGGCTCTCAATTCCCTTTTTTGCTTCGTCACAACCTGAAAAGTTTCATCGTATTTGCATGTGTGAGGTAGCAAAAGAGGCTTGGGACATTCTTGAAATAATTCACGAGGGTGTTACGTCTGATAAAAGGTCAAAACTTCAGCGTCTCACCTCAGCCTTTGAAACTCTTTTTATGCGTGATGATGAGACGTTTAATGATTTTTATGCTAAACTTAGTGACAATGTGAATTCCTGTTTCACACTCAGTGAAAAAATCCCTGAAGCTAAGGTTGTTGGAAAGATTTTGAGGTTTTTACCCGAGAGGTTCCAATCAAAAGTGACAGCTATTGAGGAGGCTCAGAATGTTGATACCCTTAAGCTTGATCAGTTGGTTAGAAACCTGCAGACTTATGAAGCCCACCAGATTTCTCAGAAAAAACAAAAAGATAGTGTGGCTTTCACTAGTGGTCACGACACTGCAAAAACTCTTGAGACTGAGTTTGATCTAGAGTCTGAGATGATGGCTATGTTTACTAAACAGTTAAAAAAAAAAAATTTAAAGAAAAAGAAGCCTAATTTCAAGGACCCTATTTCAAAAGATAAGAGTAATAAAAAACCCAAAACTTTTCCACCAAAACTTACTCCAAAAACTGAAAAGAAGATTGTGAAGGGGCAAGGTGTCAAGTGTTATGAATGTCAAGGGTTTGGACATATTGCTCTTGAATGTCCATCGAAAAACAATTGAAAGAAAGTCTATACAGTGACTTCGGATGATGAAAGCAGGTCAGAGCAAGAACCCGAAGAAACTGAATCCGGTGAAGACAGAGATAGTACTTACATGGCATTCTGGTCCACTCTCACTCAACCTCCTCCAAAGCCAGTGGAATTTTCTCATGGTCAGAATCTACATTGTGCTCCTACCTTTGACGGGAGTAATTACTTGTACTGGAAGATAAGAATGAGGGCGTTTCTGAAAGCTTACGACCCTGAGGGCTGGTAAGCCATTGAAGAGGATGTTGAAAGCACTGACAATCCGAGCAATCTGAGAGTTCTAACTACCATTCGTGGAGCAATTTCTGGTGAAGAACAGCAACGGATTACTCACTGCACAAAGGCCAAAGATGCATGGGACATTCTGAGTCAATTTCATGAAAGAGGAGAGACATCTTCACCACCATATATCTATCTTCATGCCTTAGTTGCTCGACTAGATGAGGTCCAGGAGAAAGAGGAGCAAAAAAAAAGATAATGTGACGGGAAGACAATGATGAGATTGATGGTGATGACCTACAACAAACTTATGAAAAGCTTTATGATGAATCTCTGAATTTGTCCAAGATCAATGACAAACTCACTCTCAAGTTCAAAGCATGTGAAAGCGAGAATGTCAAGCTAAAAAGAGAAATTGCAACAGCAAAGCAGAATGTCATTAAGATCTCTAATGACAGGCAAGACCTATATGGGAAACTTCTATCTTGTGAGACTGAAAGGAATAAATTTTTGAAAATATATGCCACATATGAAGAGAAGATTGAAAGCTTTGAGAAGTTGCAAGTTACATTGGAAGAGATGGTTGGTCAAAAAGATGAAGAACTCAGAGATGCTAGAGCCACAATTGCCATGTGGAACACAGGTTCCAAGACATTAGAAGACATCCTTGGGTCTACAAATGGGTTGTGACAAAAGTGGGCTAGGCTATGGTAATGCGACAGCTCACAAGGGACAGGCCTCTATATCACATGACCTAAAAACTCAAGCAAAGGGAAAGCTGAAGGTGCACCAGGGTGATCCCTCTCTTCATCTGCCTAATGGGGGTAAGATCAACAAAAGGGAGGTAAAACCTGTTTTTGTTTGTCATCATTGTGGTAGGTATGGCCACATTCGTCCTTATTGCTTTGAGTTGTTTGGTAAGGTGTCTCAAAAGGGTAGAGATTCTAATACTTTTTGGGTTAGGAGACAACCTTACATGTCTAGGCGGAACACCAAAGATTCACGAGGGTGTTCTCAACACCAAGACATTTACCAAGACCGCCAGTCCTGATTTTGTTAAGACCAAAAAGATATGGGTGAGAAAGGATGACTTGACTTGTTTCGTTGTTCACATTGATCTAAAAGCACGTGACTCACACATGTGGTACCTTGATAGTGGGTGCTCTCGTCATATGTCAGGTGACAAATCCTACTTCATCTCCCTTGAAAAATATGAAAGAGGAATTGTTACCTTTGGAGATGGTGGCACTTCTAGAGTCATTGGTAAGGGCTTTATAAGTGTGGCTGGTCTTCCCAAGCTCGAAAATGCATTACTTGTTGATGGCCTTAAAGAAAATCTTTTGAGCATTAGTCAAATGTGTGATTCCCACCATGAAGTATTATTTTTAAAAAATAAATGTGAAATTTTAGATAAAAAGGGAAATACTGTCATGCATGGGGTTCATACATCTGATAACTGCTATGGGATTGTTACCACTAATGATCTCACTTGCCACTCAGCCATCATAAGTAATATTGATCTGTGGCATCAAAGATTAGGTCACGTGAATTTCAAAGACCTAACTAAGATAGCCAACAAAGAGCTTATGAGAGGAGTACCTAAACTGGGTAAGAATTTGAACCATGTGTGTGGATCATGTCAACTCGAGAAGCAAACCCATGCCCCTCATAAAAAGGTGAACAGCTTTATAACCAAACGTCCTCTTGAATTGGTTCATATGGATCTTATGGGACCCACTCGCACTAAAAGCATTGGAGGTAAAAGATACATTTTTTTTAACTGTTGATGATTTTACTCGTTTTTTATGGGTAAATTTTTTAAGAGAAAAATCTGATACGTTTGATGCTTTCCAGGCCTTAGTCCTTAAAATCCAAAATGAACAGGGTGTTTCTATTGGGCGTATCATAAGAATTCGCACTGATCATGGTCGTGAGTTTGAAAATAGTTCATTCTCGGATTTTTGTGATATGTATGGAATTAAGCATGAATTTTCTGCACCGATTACTCCACAACAAAATGGAGTTGTTTAGAGGAAGAAGAGATGTTCAAAAGATGGCTAGGGTCATGCTCCTTAGTAAGAAAGTTCCTCCAAAGTTTTGGGTTGAAACCTTAAATACTGCTATTTATGTTATAAATCGTGTGTATTTAAGGCCCGACACTTTACAAACTCCATATGAATTGTGGAAGGGATTGAAACCTAATGTAAAATACTTCAAAACTTTTGGGAGTAAATGTTACACTTTCAAAGACAGAGAGCCTTTGGGAAAATTTGATTCCCGAAGTGATGAAGATATTTTTCTAAGGTATTCAACTACTAATAGAGCTTTTCGTGTCTATAACCTGCGAACTTCATCTTTAATGGAATCGATCAATGTGGTTATAGATGACACACGTTCTCCAACTTCAGTGACAAATGAGGAAGAAAATGGTGAGTCTCCAATCCTGAATATTGAACCACAAAGTCAAAGAGAAGCTGAGGTCCAAGTACAAGAAGGTGAGACAACACCAACTTCTCAAGTAAGTCAGAGTCCAAATAGTGCACAAAGAGACACCACTCCGGATGCCTCTGTCACCACAAGTCTAGAGTTCAAACCATCAGCAAGGGTCAAAATGAATCATCTGGCTCAACAGGTGATTGGAAGTGTCTCTGATCGAATGAAAACCCGAAGACAAATTCGGGAGAAGGTATCTCATATGTGTTATGTTTCATTAATTGAACCTAAGAATATAAAAGAGGCCTTACTAGATGATAGTTGGGTCAATACTATGCATGAAGAATTAGGTCAATTTGAATGTAACAATGTTTGGACTCTTGTTCTCAGACCTAGAGACATGAATGTGATAGGTACCAATTGGATCTTTAAGAATAAATCTGATGAGAATGGTACTGTTGTTACAAATAAGGCTAGGTTGGTTGCTCAAGGCTATACACAAGTAGAGGGTGTTGACTATGATGAGACATTTGCCCCAGTTGCATGTCTAGAATCTATTCGTATTTTACTTGATGTTGCATGCTTTCTTGGTTTCAAATTGTTTCAAATGGATGTGAAAAGTGCCTTTCTGAATTGGTACTTGAAAGAAGAGGCTTATATTGAGCAACCAAAAGGGTTGAGGACCCTAAATCTCCTAACCATGTCTACAAGACAAAGGCTTTGTATGGGTGAAACAAGCCCCTCGGGCTTGGTATGATAGACTTACTACCTTTCTTCTTGATAATGATTTTCAAAGGGGTAGTGTGGACAAGACTTTATTCGTGAAACATACTAAGTCTCATATTCTTGTTGTTCAGATTTATGTTGATGATATTGTGTTTGGGTCCACTGCTGATCATCTTATTAAATACTTTTCGGATTGCATGACACATGAGTTTGAGATGAGCATTAAACAGTCTCCTTCGGGTATGTTTGTTTCTCAGACTAAGTATGCCAAAAACCTTGTGTCAAAGTTCGGTCTTAAGTCGGCCAAACATGCACGCACTCCCATGAGCACCAGTCTTCACCTTTCTAAAGATTCCTCTGGTACTGATGTTGATCTTACCCTTTATAGGAGTATGATAAGGAGTCTCTTGTACCTCATAACCAGTTATCCTGACATTGCATTTAGTGTAGGTGTTTGTGCCCGTTACCAAGCATGTCCTAAAGAGTCTCATCTGATTGCAGTCAAACGCATCATTAAGTATGTGAATAGGACATTAGGTTATGGGTTTTGGTTCTCGACTGACACTACAGTTGAAATCACTAATTTTTCTAATGCCGATTGGGCAGGGTGTGTTGATAATCGAAAAAGCACATTTAGGGGGTGTTTTTAGCTTGTGAATAATTTGGTTGCCTGGTATAGCAAAAAGCAAAATGCTATTTCTCTTTCGACCGCTGAGGCTGAGTACATTGCTGTAGGGAGTTGTTGTGCACAAATGCTGTGGATGAAGTAAATGCTTCATGATTATGGAATAGACCAGAACACTCTCATTCTTTTCTGTGGTAACACAAGTGCCATTAACATTTTTAAAAATCCTGTCCAACACTCTCGCACCAAACACATTGACATTCGTCATCATTTTATTCGAGAGTTAGTGAAAGAAGGCCTTGTTGTTCTTGAACATGTACCCACTGAGCATCAAAAAGCCGATATTTTTACAAAACCCCTTGATCTTCTTAGGTTTGAGTTCCTTAGAAAGACCTTGGGTGTAGTGCTCAGTTACTAGGGTGTTACCTGTTACTTGAGTGGATGTGAGTGATTGCTTTTATGTGTACTTGGATGCTTTAATCTCATTTTCATTGATCCCTGTCATCCCTACATTTAGACTCATATGAACACCTCTCATGCTGCTTGCAAGATTTCATTCTTTTTTGTTCATAGCTCATTCTGAATGCCCATGCTCATTGATTTCATGATCTCATTCTGTACACATCCATGGGTTAAACAGTTGTAGGGGTTTCCGCACAAGTGATCAAAGTTCTCTATGAACCACTAATAGTGTTTCTTATACATTTTCAGAGGAATTGACCTATACTGGTATATCATCGATGATGTTGAGTCTCTTAACCATCTACTATCGTTTTTCACTTCCACTGTTCCTCCATCGGTTCATTGATATTCGGGTATGAGGAAAAGGCTACCTCAGAGGCACCAACCAGGCCATCCTTACTGATTTCATGCTTCTCTAGTTTGGTCTCCATACTCTTGATCGTGTATGCCACCAGTGAGTGCCCACAAGAAAGAAAAGTCAAGAAAAAAATAATAATAACAAAAAAAAAACTCATTGATTGAGGGGAGCCTCCGTGTTTACTCAACAAATACCCCTTGATTCCTAGTGGTTTGACTTTTCCCTGTGATGTTTAGTTACTCATGCTGGAGGTCCAGCCATCAGATCACTACAAGGATTAACTCTAGCTCCTCTCAAGGATTGCATACACACACATTCATTTTATGAGCTCTCATGTTTGTCTTGGGGTAGTACATTCTCATGTTGCTTATTCTCATTGATCAATTTTTATCGGATTTGCTCATGATTTTGTGGTTCATTATGTCAAAATTTGCGAGTTTGCAAGGTTCATGGCTTGTGGATTATCTCATGTTAGTGTCATATACTTGCAATTGTGCTCACTTCCTTTTGTTTCAGGTCCCACTTGGTAGTGTGAGTTGGTTTTAACTGCTTAGAAAGGTGGTTTTTTGGTCCTTGGTGTTTTACTTATCTGCTCGAGCGGACATTATAGCGCTCAAGCGCGTTTTCACTCCATCCAGCACTTTTGCAGCATGCGTGAGATTCTGAGGGCAGTGTTTTAACGCTTGAGCGGAGGGACGCGCATAATTGAATCCGCTTGAGCGTTGAGTATCCCGCTTGAGCGTCATGCCCTAGTATAAATTTCTTCCCCATCGTTTCAAACTCATTTTTTTTCCTTTTTTTGCGATTCTCTCTCTCCCTCTCTCTCTCTCCTCTAGGGCTTTGATTGCGACTTCTTTGGGCTTTGATTTGGGCATCCTCCTTTTATTTCCTCCTCTGATTCATTCTTGGTAAGTCTTTCATTCCCTATTTTTTTAGTTTTTTTTTGTCTCTCTTTCGGACTGTTTGGGTGTTTGTTCTTTGGGTTGGTTTGTGCTTAATTCTTGGTTCTATCACTTGATTCACACTTTCACCGAGGTTCTTAGGCTTGTTAGTGAGTTTGGCCATGTTTTGATCCATGATGCACTTGTTTTCATGCTTATCTCTTTGTCAAGTTTTTATTTGTTGTGTGTGCTCTTGTGTTGCTACTGAGTTATTGTTATAATTTTGTTTCTCCATGGATTATGCTCTGTAGGATTATGCAATTTGAAATTTGGTTTTACATCCCTGGGTATTGCTATTATTTCATTGCATTATTGTTTAATTGATTTTTGGTTACTAATTTTTTTTTCTTAACTGTTTTTGGGATTGGTTTTGGGGGTGTGTTCAGTTTGGTTAGTGTAAGTTTTTTTTCCTTGAGTTAGTTATCTCAACTGTCAAACGTAGGAAGTCTACAGTCTCTCGCCCCTCATATAGCACTGACAGGTTTCCCTCCGCCGATAAAGCCAAGTCCTTTCGTGAGTCTTTCTCCTCTAGGACTGTTCATCTCAAACGGAATGTCCAACCCACCATTCTTGAGTCCATTCCTATTCGCCCATTGTTTGATCCGTTAGAGGGTGACTTAGTTTTGTCTTTCTCTGGCCGCCAAAACCTTGATTGGGCCCGCGAGTTTTACTGTAACATTGAGGGTATTAATGATATTGGCCCTTCCTTCCAGACACGGGTTCGTTCTAAGTCTGTCTCGGTTACCCCTGATCTTATTAGAGAGCTCTTAGGCATTGATCGTGTTTTTCTGGAGTACTATCCTTTCCCTGTCCGACCTACATGTGACTTCAACGAGGTGGCCACTGCCTTGTGTGGTTCATCTCGTAATTGGGTCAAGGGCACTCTGATTAAATAGTTTGAACTCCTTCCCTAGTTTCGTCTGCTTAATCTTATTGTTTGTGCAAATATCATCGTCACCACTCATTATTTTGAAATCAATCAAGAACAAGGGTTTGTTCTTTTTTACATCGCTCGTCATCTCTCCATTAATCTTGCTACTCTTATCTTTCGTAAAATGATAGCTGTTTTGGGAACAAACAGCTCAGGTTGCCATATCGTTGTTTGATCAATCGATTTCTGTCTCGCCTTGAGGTTCCGGTCTTTGAGGACGATGAGTATGCCACCCCTATTAAACCTTTCACTAAGAAGATTGTTTCTCAGAGTCAGGCACATGTTACGGGGGAGTCTTCTAGGGCTGGTCCTTCTACAGGTGCTGAGGATATTCTAGCCGAGGAAATGGAGATTGATGCAGCGACCGCTGGTGTAGAGGAGGCTGATGATCATCCCCGGACTTTTCATGGCCAGCTTTGCCATTTTGAGCAGTCTGTGACTCTGCGGTTGGATCTTCTGGATGCTCGTCTTGATGCCTTTAATGGCCGTCTTGGACATTTGGAGTAGTCCGCCGCCTAGACTACTACTCAGCTTGCTCAGATTATCTCCTTGCTTCAGCTATAGTAGCCTCATCCTCCTCCAGCTGATACTTGACTGTGTTTTTTTCTTGGGCTGTTTTTTGTTTGACTCCTGGCCAAAAAGGGGAAGAATTTTTGGGCTATACAGTTGTGGTATAGTTGGCTATTTTGTTTTATTTTTGGATATTAGAACTATTTTTGGATACCTGCTTTTAGATACATTATTTTTCTCTTTTGGGTATTAGAACTGCTACGGTTGTTTGTTTTCGTGGGCTTTCATATCTCATGTTCATTGGTTGTCTTTTATCATCTTATGGAGTTCCACAGTTTTGTTTTTTTTGTGGTATGTTGCTCGTTGTTTCACAGGTGGATGGTAAAATGGTTTTTGTGATGGATGGTCCTACATTGTTCAAAATGTTTCTCTATCAGATCAGCATAGCATTTGTGTTGTTGCAACGTTGTTTTTTGTGTCCCATAGGGTGTGTTAGGCTTCGTTTGGGAAGTGGGTTGGCTTTTTGGCTTTTTTGGCTATTTTAGCCGGGGGTTAAAAAGCCTGGTTTGGGAAGGGCTTTTGGCTTTTTTGTGAGAGAAAGAATGTAATGATTATGGGTTGGATGTGATGTTTTGTCTTATTTGACTAAAAAGCCTATTTTGTTTTTTGTGGCTATTTTAGCCAAAAAAAGCCTCAAAATCCACTTCCCAAACATAGGCATAATAAGGTTGTCTAGTGCATGTGTTTTTAGGAAAAATTATTAGAAAAGTTTTGTCCGGGAATTGACAAAGGGGGAGATTGTTAGGTCCCTAGTTGCCAATTCCGCGAACAAACTCGATTTAATAGAGTTGTAATTTTTGCCTTTGTTTTGGTCTTCCCGCTCGAGCGGGAACATTTGCGCTCGAGCGGAGTTTGCACTGTCTCAGTAGTTAGGCTTGTCTGCACAAATACTGGGAAGTGTGTTTTCGCGCTCGAGCATGAGTTTAGAGCTCGAGCATGAGACCTGTTTTGTCGCACTAGTGACTCCGCTCGAGCAGCAAGTTTTGCGCTCGAGCGGGGTACACGGCCCCTGTTTTCTATATGTATGTGTTTAAGTCATTTTTTAGGGTTAAGACTCCTAGATCTATTTTGGGAGCTCTAGGGTTTTGTTTTGGGGCTAGTTTGCTAGTTTTCCTTTGATGCTTGCTTGAGTATTATACTCACTTGGTTGGATAATATACATCAAAGGTTGTTTGAGTGATCTTCTTCAAGAGTGTTCTTCTTCAATAGAATCCAGAGATTCAAGCGTGGAGTGTCGAAGGAGTTTGATGTTGTGCGCAGTCGTTGATTCAACAATAGATGTTGTGGATTCAACATCAATCTAATCAATTCTGAGACGAAGGTTGAGGTGAAAGATATATAGAAGATTTGAAGACAAATTGGAAGCGTTTGGGTAATTTGTTTGGTATCTTTGTAATCTTTCTTTCTTCAGTAGTGGATTGATTTGTGGCATTTCGCCCGTGGTTTTTTGATCACAATTGGAGGTGCTCCAATTGTGGTTTTTCCATGTAAAAATTGATTGTGTCGATTTATTGTTTCGGAAACAACAATCTAAATCACATTCGTACGTGCTTGATAGTTTAGATTGTCAGTTTTAGTTGTTTGGGAATTGGTACAATTAATTCTTGATCTAATCATGAATCACTTAGATTTTTCAACTAGTACTAGCAGCATTGAAGAGCTGATCAGCTGGTATAAGACCGATGTCATTTGCGTCTTTTCAAATCAAGTCTAACCTTGAATTGACATCCTTGACCTTTGGAGCCATCTTGAGACGAAATGCCAATGGATTCGAGAGAGAAAAGAAGTTGCATACCTTGTTTCTCATTTAATTTTGTACCTCCAACTTTCTTCGGTTGCTAGTGGAATCAAGGGATTCAGGATCACCTGAGCAGCAGAGATGAGAACAGGGACAGTCATCTTTGATCTTTCTTTTTCCTTACAATTCTGAAAGAAAACTTGGATTGGATTGGATTGGAAACAATTACTGGAGAATACAAAGCAGATTTTTGTGTAGTGAAGCTGGAAGGTGTTGGGAAGCTTCAAGCTATATCATTTCTCAAATAATTGAAAGATGAGAACATGGGGGGTGATGGGTGCTATCTATGTTTCTTTATATTTTATTCACAAGTCTTTGATTTTTGGGAAAAATAAACGGGACAGGGCTATTTGGGGTGGTAGGTAGGACAGATCACTGGTTAACGGTCTGAAATTTCAAATTGACAAAAAAAAAAAAAAAGCCCACTAAATTATAGATTATAATATCAATTTTTATTACTATAAATAGAACAAAATAATATTAAAAATGTATTCAAATAAAGATATTTTCTTTAGGGCCGGCCTAACACGTGATGGAGCCTAAAGTGAAATATTTGTTGAGAGGCTTTTAAATTTAATATATAAATATAAATTCTTGTAATATTATTAATTTTGAATTTTTTTAATTTTTTTTTGCAAGGGTTATAAAATGAAACGAAATGAAAATTGCTATAAGTTATCTGGTAATTAGATCTTACACATAAATAAAGTCAGAAAAATTATTTATAAGTCCTATTAGGAGAACTTATGCTATGTGAAGTCCTGTGTAATTTCTTATAGAGTTTCAAGTCTTATTTAGGTAGGAATGTATTTCACAAGATCCTATGAGTTGTGAATAAATGGTATTAATATATTATTATACCCTATAATGGTAAAACTATATATAGGAAATTGAATGTTACCATAAATTATATCTATATGAATGTGAATTTGAATTTCAAAATACACGAACAAACAAAATTTTCACATTCAATTTAAAAAATCAAAAACCTAGTAAGTTTGCAAAACGTAACGTGACTGTAGACTCGACTTTCTTCGCGCGCCCCCCTTTGGAGAGGTGCGAATTGGTCTCCTACAGGTCGGACTCCTGTCACGGTTCTGAATCTAATCTCACAAAGTGCAATGTGAGATTGATAAACACCAAAGAGTCCAATTTGGCAAATCATTTTGGAAAATCAGATTTTAAATCAAATAATGCCAAAATTGGATTGTTTTGCCAGATTACAGAGTCGCCACCTAAATATTTTATTTTTGGAAAATTTAGGAAACCCTGACTCGTGCCAAAGGCCACGTGTCCGTCATTACCAAAGTTGCCTCGGCTCGGGAACTTGGGTACAAGAGGGGAAGGTCATGAAATGAGCACCCCCACTCGCCCGATTAAAGATCGACCTCTACTAAGCATGATATGTTGTTTTATAAACCTCATGTGTTCTTATTCTTATTATTAGCTAACTTTACTATGTGACGCACAAATACAAGTATAGACTAAGTCGCAAGATTTGGAACAAAACAATTCGTGTTTGTTTTCGAAAATGGTTTGAAAGTGCCACTCGCAAGTGGGTTAAAGCGCAGATTTGCCACCCTCAAGTGGGCTTAAAACATGATTTGCCACTTCGCAAAGTGGGCTTAAAACACACATTTATCGAATTGTCCCAATTCAAGCAATCAAGCCTTCATCCACAGGCATTCATGCAGTTAATCATATAAGCAAATAGCCTCATGACAACACTCACACTCGTGCAAGTATGCTAAAGCGTAACACTTACAGTGTACTCCAAGCCAAAACAAAAGCTAGTTAGAAATATGCATGATCTTAACTATGCAAAATGCCTAATGCAACTAAATAGGCTCGGCTATCTAAGATGGCAAATGATACAACATTTGATAACATGCTTTAAAACACATATTCAAATAAGTGTCGAAATACAATGTAGTTTGTATGATGCGCCGAGCCCGATGCATGCAAGACAAATGAATGATGCAAACATGCAGGCATAAGGTATGCTAATCAAAACGTGATCCCTAAACTAACCATCGAAAGTGGTTAAATAAAAGAGAGAAAGACGTGGGGTTGGAAGACATGCACACACGCACGCACACTTAATACAACATTGTGCCCTCGCGAAGGAGGGTCTGAATAAATGAGCTAAGCTACTCTAAGCTAAGCTAATCAACTAATCTAATTAAACTAATTATTACAAACCAATTGAATAACTAGCAAACTACTTACTAATTATTACAACACTTCAATTAATTAACAATCTAATTAATTAAATTACAAAACCAACTAAGCATGCGAAACATGTAAACTAGGCTGCCACAGCTCTGCCTTGAGTAATGAAGGATGCATGCTCTTGGTTGCCGCCCCGAAACACCTTCCGGTTTGCTCTTGAGAGGCTCTGTTTGCAGGGTTGCTCCAAGAACTTTTGCTCCACCTTACCAATTCCATGCTGAGGAATGCACCAGTGGCCTGCCGGCCATGGAAAGCTACTGTCGGCCACCTGTCGGCCAAAGATGTGCACTGCTGGCCAATAATGAAGCAGTGCTGGCCATCAGTGAGGCACTGCCGGCCACTGGTGTGCTGCATCACCATTCTGCAACAAAGCTCAAACCAGAGGAAAATGGAGAGTCTCCCAAGGGTATATGTGTACTGTGCCACTCCTTATCATCTCAAAACATCAAGGGAGAGGTACCATTGGATCCAAAACCATCAACCAAGCACTTTGAACGCATGATGACCAAAGATCCAACTTGTACACATTCAATGAATGCACACAAATACAAGACTCTAAGGACCACCACCCTATCATGGATGATAAAAGGCAATGGAGACAAAGGGGATTGGCTCATTTTCATCACTTTAAGTATGAAATGGACCGATCCACCTTGTGTTCAATATAACGTCCGATTGAACACAATGCAATGCAACACAACAATGCTTATCTTGGCATGTTTTACTTGATTTAATTCTTGTTTACACATTTTAAGTTACCAAACGATTCTTTAATTGATTTAGTCCAATGTGAAAGTCCTCTAATGAGAGATGGGTCAATCAAAAGATGACTTAAGACATGAGAGAAACCATACCTTTGACTAGGAGGAACCTTCATAAGAGAGTTAAAGCCATTTGAGCATAAGCCTCAATCTCAAGCTTAAGCACAACCTCAAGACTATCCAATCCTCAAAACAAATAGAAAAATGAAGAAATAAGGGAGGTGGCAGAATTTTAGTGCTGAAATGGCATGAAACACAAGACTATAACATGCAAACAACTCACGTACAACATGTTAGAGACTTAAGCATTAAAACTAGTGAAGAGCTTTACACTAGGACCATGCAATATCAAACTCAAATGGCCAAACCAACTCTGAACAGACCTCAAACATGCCAAAACAGAGGCTAAAACTTGTTGAGATTAAGGCACAAAAGAGTAGAAACACATGCTCACATGTTAAGCTATAAACAAGGTTCAAAGCAACTCTAAAAAGCAATGCAAGAGTAAGGAAAATGAGCATGTGACAGAGCCATCAACACTGAAATTACATGCTAAATGATGCTAAAACATGCAATCATCACATTCACAACATGATAAAGGCATTAAAACTCAAAACTAGTAAAGGCCTTTGCACTACAACCATGCATAACAAGTCTCATATGACCAAGACCACTCAAAATAGAGTTAAAGCATGTTAAATCAGTGGCAAAAACATGCTGAGGTAAAGCTAACACAAGCTAGAATGATAGGCTAAATCATAAAGCATGTTAAGCTAACAAGCATGATTGCACTACAAGTACAATAAGCAAGCAAGAAGTGACCCAACCAGCCAAAAACAGAGTTAAAGCAGGTCAAAAAAAAGTAGCAAAAACATGCTTGAACTAAGTTACAAAAGGGTAGAAAAGCATGCTCAAGTATAAGGCCATCAACACAAGCAAACAAGATACAAGGAGAGGGGATCACCCCCTCCTATTTTGGACCACAAAACCAACTTTCTACCACTGAAATTCATCTGAGTTTCAGTGGTTAAAAGGCCAAACAAAGGGTGTTCCAAAAGCTTTCAAAGATGGCTTAAAAGGCTTTACAAGCCAAAGAGCAAAGGGAGGAAATTACCCCTTAACCACACAAGGCTCAAACCAACATTTTAAAACCTTAAAAAAAGAACTTTTTGGAGGCTAAAACCAGCTTCAAAGTAGCATACAAAGGTGGTCAAGCAATGAAGTAAAACAAAGCTTAAAAGAGTAAAATTCTTACCCTTGAAGCACAACACTAAAACAGTAAGAAAACAGCCAAACTTCTAAGCCAAAACCACACCAAGGAGCTCAAAAGGCCTCCAAGAACCTCAACTCTAAGGTGAAGGTGTTTGGCTAAGGGTGCTAGTGCAAATGTGTAGACAAAGCACACTTTGAAGCACAAAATATAGAGAGAGAGGATTCTAGAGTGAGAGAGAGAGAAATATAGCTCAGCCAATTTTTGTAACCCTTTGCATGCACATAGATGAGCCCTATATATAGAAGATACAAAGCCTTCTTGAAGAGATCCAGCCATCCACGTGTGTGCAGATGGGCTCACCTGTGCAAACAGCTGTCAAAATATCTACAAAAATATCTACTGAAGCACTGGTGGCCGGCCGACCGTCAGTGGTGGCCAGCAGGGCTTCATGATGGCCGGTAGGGCACATCAATGGCCGGCAGTGCTCCAAAAGCAACATGCCAAAAGGACCAAGACATGGTCCAAAAATGAAATAGAAATGATGCAGGGTTTGGAAAGATCAAACCCGGGGCGTTCGGCCGCGAAGTTCGAGCGTTCGACAAGCAATCAGACTTATTACTGGATGTACCTGCGAGAACATCCAAGTCTTGAGGACGGTAAAAAATGTGGTGTCTATAGTGACACGTACGTAAACACTGAATACAACAACGTCACAACACAAATTCAAAGAAAAAATACAATCGAACGTAACACGCACAAAAGATGACAACATTACAGAAGTGGGTTAACATTACAACCTAAATGTAACGTCATTGGAAGCTAATGAAAGTGTGCCAATGTATGGATGTACCATTTTACAATGCGAATGTGTTTTTTTGCATCTGAATATCGCATATGATATGGTCACGTTACGTTACGTTTATGTAGGTGTCACGTTACGTTTCGCAAACTTAATGGGTTTTTAATTTTTTTAATTGAATGTGAAAATGTTGCTGGTTTATGAAAAATGGTACATCCATACATTGGCACACTTTCATTAGCCTCCAATGACGTTACATTTAGGGTGTAATGTTAATCCACATCTGCAATGATGTCATGTTTTGTACGTGTTACGTTCGGTTGTATTTGTTTTTGAATTTGTGTTGTGATGTTGTTGTATTAAGTGTTTATGTACGTGTTACGTTACATTTCGCAAACTTAATGGGTTTTTAATTTTTTTAATTAAATGTGAAAATGTTGCTAGTTTATAAAAAATTGGTACATCCATACATTGACACACTTTCATTAGCCTCCAATGACGTTACATTTAGGTTGTAATATTAACCCACATCTATAATGTTGTCATGTTTTGTGCGTGTTACGTTCAGTTGTGTTTTTTCTTTGAAATTGTGTTGTGACGTTGTTGTATTCAATATTTATGTACGTGTCACGTTATGTTTCGCAAACTTACTAGGTTTTTGATTTTTTAATTGAATGTGAAAATGTTGCTTGTTCGTATATTTTGAAATTCAAATTCACATTCATATAGATATGATCTATAGTAACATTCAATTTCCTATATATGGTTTTGTCATTATTTATGATATTAATAACTAATATTGAGGGTAAATGTGTATTTTGAAATTCAAATTCACATTCATATAGATATGATCTATGATAACATTCAATTTCCTATATATGGTTTTATCATTAATATGATATTAACAACTAATATTGAGGGTAAATATGTCAACAAACTTCTCACAGGACTTATGGAAACATAAGTTTTTTAGTAGGACCATATGTAGCATAAGTCTCCCTAATAGGACTTATAAATAATTTTTCCAAATAAAATCAAGGGAGAAAACAATTTGAAGACTAATAAACTTCAACCTATTCTAAGTTGGTGGAATTTTTTTTATATATTAAAGTCAGTCTTTTTATAATTATAGATGAGACATTTTTCAAAATATGTGTAATTTGTTATTTTAAATTATAGACGAGGTATTTTTATAAATATTTTATATTTTTGTGAAGGCAAAACACCTCATGTGCTCTTATAATTAATTAATCACATACGCATCCAGTAGAAAAGAACCATCAACATCATTAAAAAAAAAAGAAAATGAAAAATAAAGTATAAATTATACTATCAATTTCTATTAATATAAAACGTACAAAATAACATTAAAAATATATAAAATAAAGATGTTTTTTTTCAGGGCAGCCTAACACTTGACGGGCCCTAAAGCAAAATACTATTGGGAGGCTTTTAAATTTATATAAATATAAATTCATGTAATATTATTAATTTTGAATTTAAAAAAAAAAATTTAGAGTTATAAATTGAAAAGAAATGAAAATTGTTATATATTGAAGTAAAGGGAGAAAACAAATTGAAGACTACTAAATTTCAATCTATTCTAAGTTGGTGGAATTGTTTTATATATAAAATAATTTTATTTTTAATACTGTGAACCTTTCAAAAATCGAATAGATACTTTTCATTTATAAACTAAATTGACAGAGGCCTTTTCTAAATCTGTGGAACTTGTATTATGCTTGTGGGTAGAATTATTTATTATTATTATTATTTATTTATTTATTGGCAAAAGGAAAGATGCGAAAGGGAAAGCAGCCAAGAATGTGAAGCTGGAAGGTGTTGGGAAGCTCAAAGCTATCATTTCTCAAATAATTAAAAGATAAGAAAATATAGGACTTTTTTTAAGTGTGCAATTGCACGCCATGTGTCACTTACATAAAAAGTGTAAGTGTAAGGTATAAGTATAAGTATACGGTGTAAGTGTAAGTGTAAGGTGTAAGGTGTAAGTGGGTTGTATATGGTGTGCAATCTCAAAAAAGGTGTAAGTATAAGGTTTAATTTTTCACAAAAGGTATAAGTGTAAGGTGTAAGTATAAGGTGTAAGGTGTAAGTTGCATACCATAACAAAACTCAAGAATATATGGGTGTGGGTGATGGGTGCTATCTATGTTTCTCTATATTATATTCACAAGTCTCTGATTATTGGGAAAAATAAACGGGACAGGCTATTTGGGGTAGTTTCTTACCGGGTAAGGCAGATCATTGGTAAACGGTCTGAAATTTCAAATTGACAACAAAAATAATAATAATAAAAATTTCAGTTTAAACTATTATTTTTTTTCAGCTCCCACTTTTTCAATTCATCACCTACTCTCCCCCCCTTCACTCATTTTCAATAGAGCATTTCCAATCTGTCAATTTTTAATTTTGATAAAAAAGTGTTAAAAAATTTAAGTCAAATATTCATCAAATTAAAAAAGAGTTAGTTTTTCATCAAATCAAAATTTTGTAAAAAATCATTTGTCAAATTTAAAGATGATAAAACTTTTAAAAGTTAGAATTAAATATGATTTTTTCCCCATCAAATTTGATAAAAAGAAAATTTTGAAATAAGAGATGATTTTTTTATTTTAAAAAAATTGATAAAAATTTAATAAAATAAGTAAAATAATTCATATAAAACTAAACATTTTTTTTAAAGGCAAATGCTAAGATCGTCTCTAACACTTCATTTTTTCTTTCCAATTTTGGTGCTCCAACGTTGACATCAAATAAATATGAAATTGAGAATTTCTTAAACTTTTCATCAAATTGAGGATGGTTGGAGCCTTTCATTACTATAGATAGATGTTGGGACCATACACCGGCTGACTGGCCGATTGTCCTCCCAGACAACCTCTTCCTTACACTTCGAGTAAATTTACACTAATTGATCAACCGGCTGAACATCCGCCTAGTCGTCCTCCTGGTCAAAAGGTCGTTTCATGAAAAGTGAAAATTTTTTGTTGGAAAGCTCAATATCAGATGAAACTTTTACTCAAATTTAATTAAAAAAAGAGTAAATGTTGGAGATGCTTTAACAAGAGCTCCATAGGCATTGTTTAATATCAGGAAATGTGTAAAAAGTGTCTTAAAAATATGTAAAAATATTAAAAAGTATATTGATTTCAATAAAAATGCGTTGAAGTTAATAAAAAGTGCTTTGTGTTTTGCTAATATTTTGTTTTTTAATTGTGCCTTAGGAGCACTTGTTAGCAAAATCCTTATTTAAATTTAAAATAACATCAGTGGTGATTATTGGGTACTCAAGAAACACGGCCACGTGATGTCTATGATATTATGATTGGTGAAAAAGATAGGGTTTTGTGTTGGGTGATTGCTGAGTATGAGAGGACATAATGATTGATTATATGGACACGTGACACTCCAAAAATACCTAATAATTTTCTTAACATTAGTGAAAAATTGAAGATGCTCTTAACTTAGTTGTCTCTATATCATCATCATTTAAAAAAACTTTCAAATTCTTGTGAAGGCAAAATGAAAAATTATTGGGTGCTCTTAGAACGTCACATGCTCTTATTTCAACAATCATCGTAGATTATGTCCCATTCGTGGTTTTCTTTCACTCAATGAAAAAACCACTAATTACTTAGGGAAAACCCTCCCTGTATTCTTACAATGAATTAATCATACACGCATCCAGAAGAAAAGACCCACTAACATCATCGAGTGCAGGGGCGTAGCCAGGAATTCCCCTCAGTGGGGTCATTCAGAGGGAGAGAGAGAGAGAACAAATGAAGGAATGCATCAATGGTAATGCAACAATGGTTGTTAGAGAATGAAGCGTTGATGAAGCAAATGAATGAACGAACACTGAGCTAAAATTGACACCACTAAATAATGAATAGCTCCAAATATATGTGATATATGTGATATTGATTTAGATTCACTGGGGTCGTTTTGTTAAAATTGACACTACTAAACAATAAATAGCTCCAAACACTGGGGCCATTTTGTTAAAATCCAAAACTATTAAACAAAATTTCATATATATTTAAACAAAATTTGAAAGTTCAGTGGTGTCAATTGACACCACTGAATTACACATAGCCCCGCCCCTGATCGAGTGGTGAGTATGTACATTACACAAAAAAATAAATAAATAAATAAAATTTAAAATAAAAATTAAAAATTAAAAGTAAAGTATAGATTATAATATTAATTTTTATTAATAAAAAGTACAAAATAATATTATAAATATATATAAAAGAAGATGTTTATTTCACGGCTGGCCTAATACTTGACCGACCTAAAGGGAAATATTGTTGGGAGGCTCTTAAATTTAATATATAAATATAAATTTATATAATATTATTAATTTTGATTTTTTTTTTTTTTAAAAATTTTGTGAGGATTATAAAAAGAAAAGAATTGAAAATTGCTATATGTTATCCGGTAATTAGAGCTTGCACATTTAAAACAAAGTTTATGGAGAAAATAAATTGAAGACTAATAAACTTCAACCATTCTAAGTTGGTGGAATTTTTTATATATTAAAGGTAGTCTTTTTACAATTATAAGACAAGATATTTTTTAAAATATGTGTAATTTGTTATTTTAAATTATAGACGAGATATTTTTGTAAATATTTTGTCTGTTAAGTAAGACCCTTATTTAAATTTAGGGCCAGACTTCTCTCTAATCCGAGATTGGACTAGAGTATTTTGTTGAGCTCGTGGGGGCCCATCAAGGGTCATATTTCAATAATCTGAATCGTTTAATGTGTAAAATTCGCCGTATACTTCATCTTTGCTAAAAAAAATCACGTTAATCGGATATTAATAGTCACTTAATCAAATCATATTTCTATCAATTGTAAATATGATTTTCAAAATAAATTGTTGATAGAAATCTAATTTGATCAAGTAGCGAGTGATATCCAATAAATGTAATTTTTTATAGGAATGAAATATTCGATGAATTCTACACATTTACTGATTCGGATTATCAAAATACAACCCGTGATGAGTCCCATGAATTCAAATAGCACGGTCTAATCAACTATATGAACTGAAAAAAATCTGAATCCTTAAATTTAAAATAACATAACAAAAAATTAAAGATGCTCTTCACTTGGCTGTCTCCATATCATCATCAATTAAAAAAGCTTTCGAATTCTTGTGAAGGCAAAACCCTCCATGTGCTAGTACAATTAATTAATCACATATGCATGCAGAAAAACAGACCCACAAACATCATCCTCAACACTATCAGAGTGGTGAGTGTGTACATTAACACCCAAAAAAAAAAAAAAAAAACTAAAACTAAAACAAAAACAAAAACAAAAAATTGTAAATAAAGTATAAATTATTATATCAATTTTTATTAATATAAAAAGTATAAAATAATATTAAAAATATATACAAATGAAGATATTGTCTTCGGGGCGGCCTAACAGTTGATGGGCCTAAAGCCAAATATTGTTGAGAGGATTTTAAATTTAATATATAAATATAAATTCATGTAATATTATTAATCTTGAAATTTTTTTCCTATAAAAATTTTGCGAGGGTTATAAAATGAAAAGAAATGAAATTTGCTATAAGTTATCCGGTAATTAGAGCTTAAACATTTAAAATAAAGTCCAAGGAGAAAATAATTTGAAGAGTAATAAACTTCAACCTATTTTAAGTTGGTGGAATTTTTTTATATATCAAAGTCAGTCTTTTTATAATTATAGATGAGATATTTTTCAAAATATGTGTAATTTGTTATTTTAAATTATGGACGAGATATTTTTGTAAATATTTTGTCTATTATTTATGGCTTAGAGCCACTTGTTAGTAAGACACTTATTTAAATTTAGGGCTATGTTTCTCCCTAGTCCGAAATCGGATTGGAGTATGTTGTTGGGTCCGTGGAGGCTCATCAAGAGTCATATTTCGATAATCTAAACTGTTCAATGTGTAAAACTCGCCGAGTACTTCATTTATGCAAAAAAAATCACGTTAATCGGATATTGATAGCCATTTAATCAAATCATATTTTTGTCAATTATAATATGATTTTCAAAATAAATTGTTTATAGAAATCTGATCCGATCAATTAGCTATTAATATCTGATCAATGTGATTTTTATAGGAATAAAATATTCAACGAGTTTTACACATTTAACGATTTGGATTATCTAAGCAGGACCCATAGTGGGCTTCATGAACCCGAATAACACGGTCCAATCCACTATGTGGACTAAAAAGAATCTGAGCCTTAAATTTAAAATAACATAATAAAAAGGGTAAATTACACAGACACCCCATGAGGTTTCTGTTTAATACAGATCTCCCATCACATTTGAAAAATTACATTCCCCTCCCTGAGGTTTGTAATCCCATTACAAATTGCCCATGGATTGCTAATGTCATGGAATGCCTCTATTTGCACACCATATTTTATCTTAAGGCAAACCATTACTCAAGGCACACCCTTAATATTTTGATAAATAAATATTTTACTTAATACACACCATAATTTCATATTTACCCTTACTCACACACCCCACCCACAATCTACTTCCATGTTTATCCTCACTCACTCACACACTCCACCCACCCACCCACCCACCCACCCATCCACGATATTTCCATCTCCCCCTCCATTCTATGTTTCCATCTCCCCTAGATCCAACATTATTGCATTCTATGGATGCACATGTCTGGAAAAAGCCCAAAAAATAAAAAAAAAATGTTATAAGTGTTCGGCAGTATAGAGTCAAATTAAATGGAATTGTTCAACTGTTTCTAACCGAACAAATGATTTTTGTTCGATACTTAAAAACTGAAGAATTGGATTATCACTACAGGAAAACAGAGCAAAAAACACGGAAGAATTAGCGACGGCTCGCCTCCCGTCGCAAAAAATGGTTTTTTGCGATGGTAACTTTACCCGTCGCAAATAATAGCCTTTAGCGACGGCACTTTCCCGTCGGTAATAAAACTACGCGGAGGGGTCGGAAATGCGGAAGTATTAGCGACGGTAAAAAAAACCGTCGCAAAAAACACCTTTTTTTGAGAAACAGTGGCTCATTTGTGACGGAAATTTGCCGTCGCAAAAAAATATTATTCAAACGGCGCCGTTTTACGAACTACTGACTACTATTTGCGACGGTCTACAACATACCGTCGCAAAAAGTAAAAATAAAAAAAAGGCTCGCTCTTCTTTTTCCTGTTGCCGCTCGATCCTTAATTCCAATCCCTAACTTCATCCTCCAAATTTCTCAAACGGGCTACAAGTAGTGGTGCTCCGGCGACGGCGAGCAAGCCAGCGGTGGTGCGGCGGCGACGGCGACAGGTAGTGGTGCTCCGGCGACGACTCTCTCTCTCTCTGCGTATGCTCTCTCTCTCTCTCTATCTCTCTCGGTCTCTGTATATATATATATATATATAGATGAATGTCTATATATATAAATTTGTATATATATGCAATTTGGGGATATCTGTATAAATCTGTCCATATATATAAAAATCTGTTTATCTGAAATCTGTCTATATATATATATATAAATCGGTCTATATATATATAAATCTGTCTATATATATATATATATATAAATCAGTTAATCTTAATCTGAATTCTGTTTATTGTATTTAAATCTTAATTTTTTTTTATAAATCTGTTTATTGTATTTAAAATAATCTTAAATAACTTAATCTTAATGCATCAATCACTTATATTGTATTTAAAATCATAATTTTATGAGTGATTCGTAAAAAAGGGGGATAGAATTTCTTTTTTTTTGTGTTTTTGATATCATACACATGCAATGGTTCGATTACAAATTTAAATTGCAAATGTTTAAATAAGTCATAAAAATATTTAAGAGAAAATAAAAAAAATACAAAAAAAAAAAAAAAAAACATGATTTTAACCCTTATAATAAAATAATCTTAAATTTTTAATTTAATTAATTTAAACCTTAAATAGGAATTTTAGACATTTCGTTAATTTTTTAAACCTTAAATAGGATTTAATTAATTTAAACCTTAAATAGGATTTAATTAATTTTTTATTACTTTTTTTCAATCTAAAAAAAACAGGAGTTAATCCTAAATAGGAATTTTAGACATTTCGTTTAGTTTAATAACTAGTTTTTATTTTTATTTTTTTTGTCGGGTTTAGTTGACGAAAATAGGTAAATGGTATAAATTGAAAACCAATCAAAATATTAGGGTTTATTTTTATTTTCACTTATTTATTCTGTTTATTAAGTTTTTTTTTTTTTTTTGTATTTTTTGACGTTTAATATGACAATTTATTTATTTGCGGAGAGGAATGCTATCATTTACTTGGTTTGCGTAGGTATTATATTTAGAGTTACTTTGGTGAGATATTTTTGTGGATGTGTACAGATGATGGATAAGAGTTGGATTGATTTGCCAAATAGGATGTCGAGTGAATACATTAATGGGATTGATGAATTTCTTGTGTTTGCCTACACCAATAGGGTTGAAGGTTCGATGATCAGTTGTTCGTGTAGGAAGTGTGAGAATCGATACTATTTTGTACGAGATGGTGTATGGGAGCATCTGATTTTGAATGGTTTTTAAAAAAAATACAAACATTGGATTAATCATGGGGAATCTTACATATCTCTACATGGTAATCGAGAGAATGAAACATTAGCTAATTTAGACATTGGAGATGATATGATTGGAATGATACAAGGGGCTATGGGAAATCCACATGCCGGTACAAGTGTTGAGGGTGGTGAACCACAAGGGCCTAATCCCCATGCATCTGAACCCCAGCTCGGTCCAAATGCAGAGACTGCAAAGTATTTCAAACTTCTTCAAGATGCACAAAGTGAATTGTATCCGGGTTGTCAGAAGTTCACATCTTTGTCATTCATTGTTCGACTTCTACATTTGAAGGTGCTTAATCAGTGGACAGACAAGTCTGTTGACATGTTGCTTGAGTTATTGAATGAGGCGTTCCCGTTGGGTGTGAAACTCCCGGACTCATATTATAAAGCTCAAAAGGTCACAACAGATTTGGGCTTCACGTATGAGACGTGGGATGCATGTCCAACAGTTGCATGTTGTTTCGAAACGAGGACGCCAATCTTGATAAATGTATCATATGCAACAGTTCTAGATGGAAATCAAATGGTGATGGTGGTTCAAATGGTCCTAACATAGGTGGCAAACAAATAGCTGCAAAACAGATGAGGTATTTTCCTTTAAAGTCAAGGTTGCAGAGGTTGTTTATGTCATCCAAGACGGCCAAGTTAATGAGATGGCATGCAGAGGAACGAACTGATGATGGTGTCTTCAGGCATCTTGCTGACTCCCTTGCATGGAAAGATTTTGACCGTCGGAATATTGACTTTAGTGATGATTGCCGAAGTGTAAGGCTTGGCTTAGCATCTGATGGTTTTAACCCATTCAGGACGATGAACATAGTTCATAGCACTTGGCCTGTTGTGCTCATTCCATACAACTTGCCGCCATGGATGTGTATGAAGCAACCATTTCTAATTTTATCCATGCTTATTGACGGCCCGAAAGGACCTGGTGACAAGATTGATGTGTATATGCAACCGTTGATTGAGGAGTTGAAAGAACTATGGAATGAGGGTGTGTCAACATTTGATGCATCAACAAATCAAATGTTTCAAATGCATGCAGCTTTACTGTGGACAATTAGTGATTTTCCTGCATACGCAAACTTGAATTCGAGGCGTTAACGCCCTAAAATCACCAAACAGCGTCGGTTTAGCACGAAACTTGGCACACACGACCGCCTAGGCACGAGAGACTTGTGGGAGAAGACGGGGCTCGAATCGGGTTCCCGGTTTGGGAGTTAGAGCCGGATTTCACTTTAGGCAAACTACTTCCTTAAGAAACTTGAATTCGAGGAGTTAATGCCCCAAAATCATCAAACCGCGTCGGTTTAGGACAAAACTTGGCACACACGACCTCCTAGGCACGAGAGACTTGTGGGAGAAGACGGGGCTCGAATCGGGTTCCCGGTTTGGGAGTTAGAGCCGGATTTCACTTTAGGCAAACTACTTCCTTAAGAAACTTGAATTCGAGGCGTTAACGCCCCAAAATCACCAAACGGCGTCGGTTTAGCACGAAACTTGGCACACACGACCGCCTAGGCATGAGAGACTTGTGGGAGAAGACGGGGCTCGAATCGGGTTCCTGGTTTGGGAGTTAGAGCCGGATTTCACTTTAGGCAAACTACTTCCTTAAGAAACTTGAATTCGAGGCGTTAACACCCCGAAATCACCAAACGGCGCCGGTTTAGCACGAAAGTTGGCACACACGACCGCCTAGGCACGAGAGACTTGTGGGAGAAGACGGGGCTCGAATCGGGTTCCCGGTTTGGGAGTTAGAGCCGGATTTCACTTTAGGCAAACTACTTCTTTAAGAAACTTGAATTCGAGGCGTTAACGCCCCAAAATCACCAAACGGCGTCGGTTTAGCACGAAACTTGGCACACACGACCGCCTAGGCACGAGAGACTTGTGGGAGAAGACGGGGCTCAAATCGGGTTCCCGGTTTGGGAGTTAGAGCCGGATTTCACTTTAGGCAAACTACTTCCTTAAGAAACTTGAATTCGAGGAGTTAATGCCTCAAAATCACCAAACCGCGTCGGTTTAGGACAAAACTTGGCACACACGAGCTCCTAGGCACGAGAGACTTGTGGGAGAAGACGGGGCTCGAATCGGGTTCCCGGTTTGAGAGTTAGAGCCGGATTTCACTTTAGGCAAACTACTTCCTTAAGAAACTTGAATTCGAGGAGTTAATGCCCCAAAATCACCAAACTGCGTCGGTTTAGGACAAAACTTGGCACACACGACCTCCTAGGCACGAGACTCTTGTGGGAGAAGACGGGGCTCGAATCGGGTTCCCGGTTTGGAAGTTAGAGCCGGATTTCACTTTAGGCAAACTACTTCCTTAAGAAACTTGAATTCGAGGCGTTAACGCCCCAAAATCACCAAACGGCGTCGGTTTAGCACGAAACTTGGCACACACGACCGCCTAGGCACGAGAGACTTGTGGGAGAAGACGGGGCTCGAATCGGGTTCCCGGTTTGGGAGTTAGAGCCGGATTTCACTTTAGGCAAACTACTTCCTTAAGAAACTTGAATTCGAGGCATTAACGCCCCGAAATCACCAAACGGCGCCGGTTTAGCATGAAACTTGGCATACACGACCGCCTAGGCACGAGAGACTTGTGGGAGAAGACGGGGCTCGAATCGGGTTCCCGGTTTGGGAGTTAGAGCCGGATTTCACTTTAGGAAACCTACTTCCTTAAGAAACTTGAATTCGAGGCGTTAACTCCCCAAAATCACCAAACGGCGTCGGTTTAGCACGGAACTTGGCACACACGACCGCCTAGGCACGAGAGACTTGTGGGAGAAGACAGGGCTCGAATCGGGTTCCCGGTTTGGGAGTTAGAGCCGGATTTCGGTCCAGTCAAAATTATTTACTAAACTATCTTTCTAATTATATAGTAGTCAATTTTTTTTTATATTTTTCTGTAATTAAAATATTAACACCATTATATGGTTTTTAATTATTTTTATCTTGTTTTTTTCAGATATTTCCTGAGTAGCAGTTGGCTTCTTCTGGAATGCGGGCGTATAAAGATTATGACCAATTTTTGTGTTTGTAACCCACGAACGAATCAAGACGAAAACTTTTGGTTTTGATTTTGATTTATGTTATTTAAATTTGTGAGCAACATTATGTATGTATTATGCGACGTTATGTAGTGGCATAATTTTTATTGTTGTGAATTTTTATTTATGTATTGTTATGAATGGAACAATATTATTAATTTTCATTATTTGTCAACTTTTGTTTATGTATGTATTTATATTATTCTGTAATTTTTGTTATTTTTTATAGTTATTTTTTATTTAATACAGGTTATTTTAATTTTTTTAATAATTTCTCAACAGGTTTTTTTTTTTTTTTTTTTTGAGACGGCATAAGAACCCGTCGCAAAAAACAGTAATAGGCTTTTGCGATGGCACCAATACAGTCGCAAAAGGTGTGAAATTGTAATTGACAAGAAACCTTTAGCGACGGTAGACGTTGCCGTCGCCAATAGTTATAAGCTGCCAGAGTTTTAGCGACGGTAATGTTGCCGTCTCAAAAACCCACTTTTAGCGACGGGAACTATGTGCCGTCGCGAAAACTGATATTTTCTTCCATTATTGGCGACAGAAAAAGTGTCGTCGCAAAAAAGGCACCCTCCCGTCGCAGAAACTAATGGCGACGGCACTTACCGTCGCTAAAGCTCTTTTGCAACCCCCTTTGTCGCGACCCCCCCTTACCGTCGCAAAAAGCCAAATTACCGTCGCAAAAAGTATTAGCGACGGCTTTCGGGGCATTTGCGATGGCTTTTTACCGTCGCAAAAAACTCTTTTTTTTGTAGTGTATGTTCGACACTATGAAACCGAACATATACAATTTGTTCGGTTTTAGGTAATCAAACATTGATATATTATTCGACTCTGGATAACCGAACTAATACAAACGTTTACCACTTAGCAAGTAAACGAAAACGAAAAAAGAAAAAAGAAAAAATAACCTTTTCCTTGCTCCATTGTTCTGAATCAGTATTGTCAGATGAATCCTTCATTGAATCCAATCAAAATGTTTAATAATACGTAATTTTTTGGTTATTTCTTTAAGGGTTTTTGGTTTTTGTTTTAGGGTTTTTGGATCCTTGAGAGACAAGATACGTAAGTAATACCTTTGAGATTGTTGATGAGTATTATATTCATTATTGTCCATTATGGTAATTATACAAATGGTGTATATCATAGCTTGTCCTTTGTAGTCATTTTACCTAAGGTTAAAATTGTAATAAAAAATAAACTAATTAATGGTTTGCCTTGAGAGGAAAAGTGGTGTGTAAATAGAGCCTCCCAATGTCCTGCTTTAAAATTTTCTAAATGACCATCTTGCCCTTTTGCCTATTATCATGACTAAATTCTACAACTTTTAATCATTAAATTATACCTAAACATATTCTTATTGAGCGATGATATACAAACATAAATTTTATATAGAATTTTCAAACAAAATGATATAGTTTAATGGTGACATTTCACTTTAAAATAAAACATCCATAAACATGATTTATATTTACAACAATATCACTATCACAACATTTTTATGATATTTTTTATGTAAATTTTTATATATGAATAATTTTTCATTTTTATTTTCACCATTATATCTAAATTAGATCAATTTAATCTAGATATATTTAAAAAGTATAAAATTTGTACAAAAAACTTTAAAAAAATCCATTGAATACAACAAAATAAGATAATGTATTGAATTTTTGTATTTTTTTTTGTATTTGGTGAATTTTAAAAAAAAAAATCACAAAATATTCTACTTCTTAAGTATATATAGATTAGGTGTATCTAAAAAATTAAAAATTGCTTAAAATATTTTTAAAAATTCAGTAAAAATGAAAAAAAAAATTAATTTTTTGTGTGAGTTAAACCAAAGAAAATGATTTTTATTTCTCTTGAAATGACATGAACAAAATATTTGTATTATTTTATTATTTTATATTTATAAAGGTTAAGGGGCAAATATATCATTTTAATCTAACAAGAGATAAATGTAATTTTTCAAATATGAGAGAGATTTATATTAAACTAAAATCTCAAGAAGCGTCAGTATAATTTACCTTAATAAAAAATTAAAGATGCTCTTAACTTAACTGTCTCCGCATCATCATCATTTAAAAAACCTTTCGAATTCTTGTGAAGGCAAAACCCTCCATGTGCCCTTACAATTAATTAATCACATACACATCAAAAGACCCTCAAACATCATCCTCAATAGTATAGTAGTGGTGAGTATGCACATTAATAAATAAATATATATATAATATAAATTATAATATCATATATATATAATATCAATTTCTATTAATATAAAAATCACAAAATAATATTAAAAATATATTCAAATGAAGATGTTTTCTTCAGGGTCGGCCTAACACTTGACGGCCTAAAACGAAATTGAGAGGCTTTTAAATTTAATATATAAATATAAATTCATGTAATATTGTTAATTTTGAAAATTTTCTGCGCAAAAATTTTGCGAGGGTTATAAAATGAAAAGAAATGAAAATTGCTATAAGTTATCTGATAATTAGAGCTTACACATTTAAAATAAAATCCAGGGAGAAAATAATTTGGAGACTAATCAATTTCAACCTATTCTAAGTTGGTGGAATTGTTTTACATATTAAAGTTAGTCTTTTTACAATTATAGACGAGATATTTTCCAAAATATGTGTAATTTGTTATTTTAAATTATAGATGAGATATTTTTATAAATATTTTATTTTTTACTTATGTTCTAGAGACACTTGTTAATAAGACCCTTCTTTAAATTTAAAATAACATTAGTAAAAAATTGAAGATGCTCTTAACTTAGCTTGTCTCTGCGAAAAACCATTCAAATTCTTGTGAAGCCAAAACCCTCCATATGCTCTTGCAATTAATTAATCACATACACTCTAGTAGAAAAGATCCATCAACATCGTCCTCAATAATATAGGAATAAAATATAGATTCTAATATCAATTTTTATTAATATAAAAAGTACAAAATAACATTAAAAATATATACAAATAAAGATTTTCTTGAGGGTCAGCCTCACACTTGAGGGGCCCTAAAGCAAAATATTATTGGGAGGCTTTTAAATTTATATATAAATATAAATTCATGTAATTATTAATTTTGATTTTTTTATTTATTTTTAATTTCAGAGTTATAAACGAAAGGAAAGAAAAATTGCTATAAGTTATCTGGTAATTAGAGCTTACACAATGAAGTTTAGGGAGAAAATAAATTGAAGACTAATAAACTTCAACCTGTTCTATGCTGGTGGAATTTTTTTATGTATTAAAGTCAAACTTTTTATAATTATAGATGAGATATTTTTTCAAAATGTGTATTTTTTTTTTTTTTAATAATGTGAACCTTTCAAAAATCGAATAGGTATGTTTCATTTGTGATGCAGATTGAGCGGGTTGTGCGGGTTGGCGAATGAATGCGATCAGTTTGGCGGTTTGTACTTTACAAATTTTGAGCATTTTTTTGAATTATAATTCATAATTTTTACAGTCTCCAATAACTAGTAATCTAAAAAATATGTATTATTTGTCTATAATAGACCATGTAACGCCCCGAAATATTGCAATAAAGACAACTCATAGGTGGAATAAATATAAAAAAAAACAACATAAGTTCGTATATCAGAGTTCACTGTTTAGCAAACAATTAAATGCCATATAGGCTTCCATCTTTCCAAGACATTGCTTGGTTACACAAATAGAGTCTCGCTCATTACATATTAAGCCATTGGCTTTACAAATAATATTCATGCACACAAAGCATAATAAGGAAACTCTTGCTTCCCGATGGTCCATCCATACTATTGCTTGGAGGTAACATCTCACCTGCACCTGAAAATGATTTCCCGTATAGGGTGAGCTAACAGCCCAGTAGAAACACTAAACCAGCTATGAACAATGACTAAAAGATTAGTATTTGATAGATGGTCAACACTAATACATCCACTTATATCACATTACAGTTTATGACATACAAGTCCATATTACTTTTCATTTTCCATTTCTTACTCATTCTCAACTCATAACCATGGCTCAGAACCTGGCCAAGCAACTTATGTGAGGCAGTAACTCATATTAGACATTTTCCCATTTCACAACAGATAAGCATATTAGCTATATCAACACATCAACAGATAATACAAGAGCTATATCACACTTCCAAAGATAAGCATATGAGCTGTATCAACATATCAATAGATAAGCATATGAGCTGTATCTACGGAGTCCATCCCCTATCTTCTCCCAAACAACATCCGGTTTAGAGGTCCATCCCCTATCTTCCCCTAACTGTGGAGTACATCCCCTATCTCCTCCAACACAACTCATTGCATATAAACAATTATTATACACATCATCAATCAATACATAAAGTTGATGTATTCTTTCAACCGTCATACTCAATGACACATTCCATTGATTAGTTTTCATTTGCTTAATCATCATGCATTGTCTACAACAATCAAGACAATCCTCCACCGATAGCCCAAAGTTATTTCTAAAAGAAAATAAATACACACAAATGGATATAAAATCAACATTTCAACTAGGTGAGCAGTAAATTGTCCCACTACATCCTTTAGCCCCTACACCCCCAATTCCAACAATTTCAATTTCCTTTCTCATTTCTCAAATTAATTTCTCAAATTAATTTATCAATGTAATTAAGGCATTATTCCCATAAATTACATAACAACCCTAAGGTTCTATTTTCATCAATGTTTCAACATTAACCCATTTCTCCAAGCCAAACATGCATATAAGTTTTATATATTTAAAACCCTAACTTTTGTAAAATTTCACAAAGGCCCAAACTTTCTGAAAATTACACAGTAACTTCCAACATATCAAAATACCAAAATTTAAAGACAAAGCTCATAAGGAGGAGTAGGATATCCCTACCTCAAATTCGGAGCTCAAATGGAGAAGATGAAAAGAGTTGAAACTCGATCTCCACCACACCCACAAAGCCCTCGAGAATTACACACACTTTGGCGAAGGAACTATGGCCAAAATCCCAATGGAACTATGGCCAAAATCCAGCTTGGCACAACTAAAATTTATAACTCGAGCTTGGCTCGTAAGGCTCATTAAACCAAGAAAGAACCATAGAAGCTGATAAGCTACCCTCAGCACTTGCACTTATAGAAGTTTGTCCACCTTAAAATGTATCTTGTAATCGATGTGGGACTTCCAACAAGCACACCAAACGACGTCGTTTGGCACAACACTTTTGTCCACTCTTTGAGTCCCACATCGCTGAGAGAGGAAACATTTTTGTGTCCAAATGCTTATAAAGTGGTGAATTGCGGACATAAATCAAGTAACTTCGAATGCATTATGAATTTTTGTTTTGAAGGGCGCTGCCCCTCAACCCCGCCAGGGCGCTGCCCTTGGAACCTGCGAGCTGACCGGGCAGCTCGACCCCCGCCAGGGCGCTGCCCTTGGACCCGCCAAGGGGCGTTGCCCCCTGGACCCCGACCGTCCCAGTCGAAGTGGCTAAACATAAAAGAAGGATTGAAACCGGGATTGCTACAGACCATGACACCACACATGTATATTTTTTAAGTATTGTTTTCCATTTTCATAAAAATATATATTTTATTATTTTTAGTCCATGTTATTACTTGTTAGTATTTTTTTTTTTTTAATTTCATCTACGGGCGGACCAGGTTCATGCTGGTGTGGGATGGTTGATTTGCGATCTGAACTGTATCTGCGGATTTTGAAATATTTCATCCACATCCGTCTATTGAAAGACATGCATCCGCCCAAAATCAATAAAATTTGGTCGGTTTGGTTGGGTTGGGCGAATCCAAGATCACCCCTATGGGTCTTTTTCAAAGTAGGCTTTCTAAACAATTAAAATTGTTTTGTTAACGAGTGTCTTAATAACATTAGTTGAGAAAATTTAAGCCACATCATTATGTATGAGTTTTAATGAGTTTTATATTTGTGTAGCATTACTCTATATCATATCATCCATACTATCAATAAAGGGAATACCTTAGTTGGTGTCCTGAAACCATCATTCACTTTAATGCCAAGTATATCCTCCACTTTAATGCCAAATGTCCATTTTGTCATTAAAAAAAAAACCATTAGACAAATAATGGGCATGATACTCAAACTATGGACAAATAGTACAATGAAGAAGACTCTTATCACTTGAATCAAATATAATACATATGATAAATCTATTTTATTTTTACTTATTTAAATTACACATATATTACGTGTGCCAACCACTAGTACAAAATATAAGTAAAGCAATGACTTTACAATGGTGTTTGCACCATAAATAAATTTTCCGTCGATTATGACTAGGTTTAAATTTTCTATTATTTCATCTTCCTCTTCTTCTTCTTCTTCTTCTTCTTCTTCTTCTTCTTCTTATTATTATTATTATTATTATTATTATTATTATTATTATTATGATGATGATGATGATGATGATGATGATGCGGGAAAATCTTGGAGGTTAAAGAGAAGTTAAGACAAGTTTTGAAGATTCAAGAGATAGAAGACACATGGCATTGTAAGAAAAAAGATGGAAGATTTAGGAAGTTACAAGTAGTTATTTAGGTGGTGGTTCATGGAAGTTTTTCCCTTCATTTTTTTCTATAAATTGCCATTAATGGCTCTATTGTAAAGGACCAACAAATCAATATATGACTTGATTTCTATTTCTTTTCTATCTTAAAAGTAGATCTAATTTACATAGGAGTAGTTTAAACTTAGATAGGAGTAGTCTTAATGTACTTGTATTTGATTGTTCATTCAATCATTTACATCATCATCTTCTTCTTATCTCTTTCTCTTTTTTCTTGTTTGTTTTGTCATATTTTTACTCTAAGGATGTCCTTGAAACTTTTGTTTGGTGAGATTTTCGTTAAGGCTCTGTCGATCTAAGCCTAACAAAAATTTTACTAATAATTTTTCGCATGCCCAGTGGGACATTGTCCTAACTTGGAGAAGAAAAAAAAAAGATACAAACAAAATATCAAGAAATTATGCCATCAAGTGGCATGTTTGCATCTTGTACACTCATGGATGCAAACTACCAATGGAGTAGCAATGTTCCAATGGGTATGAATTATTATTCAAATGCCTTATCTTCCCTGTATAATGATTGTCAATATTATGACAATGATTCTACCATCTATTGCCAACATAATGGCATGACAAATGAATATTGAAAGAATAATTCACATTTGAGGATGAAATTTATTGGCGCAAGATTGAAGTTTTGTCCCCTACAACAAAAAACAATTAATTCTCTTGATTGGCAAAAATTTAAATAAATTTTTCATCACCACCATATTATTATTTGATGCAAAAAGATATAATACTTCATAAAAAATTCATCAACCTAGTTGTGTGTTAGGGAAAATATGTGATTCCCCACAAGTAAATCAATCAATGGGAATAAAAAAAACTAATGCGGAAAAATTAAATCAAAGGTAACACAAAAATTTTACGTGGTTCCCTCAATGTGAGGTACGTCCACGGGATCGAAATCCGATTCCACTATCAACCAAATAAGTTTCCAAACGATTACAAACGAGACACGAATGGTCTCACAAAACCATCCTTAGGTGAATTCCAAATAATCACAAATAAACAAGAGGAAAGACCTCACCAAATAGATGAACCAAAATCTTCAGAACCAGAGTTGTAGAAGACCCAAAATAACAACCAAATCAATTCAGAACGAGGCACATGAGCATGAACAATCAAGCACTTGCCAATCTTTATACCAATCGGCACTGTTACGAAGCTTATATAGCGCCGCCCACACCACTTTTTGGTGAAAAACCCAATATAAATATCTCTCAAATATTGAACAATATATATTGTGAATCTAGGGTTTTGTAATCAAACCCTAATTGTATACAAATTGAATTGGGTCTCCACAAAAAATAATATATAAAAATATATTATACCTAAACCAACCAAATTAAAATTCTTTTAACAAACCAATTGGGTCCACACTCCAATAAGGAGGTATACCCAACAATTCTCCCCCTACCGACTTAGGTGGAGAGATCAAACCATACCCGCCAAAGTTCGACACTTTAAATGTTTGTCCCTCGACAAAGTCTTAGTCAACATATCCGAAATATTATCATCTGTGTGAACCTTTTCGAGTTGTAACAATTTCGAATCTAACACATCACGAATCCAATGGTATCTCACATCAATGTGTTTCGATCTCGAATGAAAAGTAGAATTTTTACTCAAGTGAATAGCACTTTGACTATCACAATAAAGCACATACTTTTCTTGCTTCAAAACCAACTCTTGCAAAAATTTCTTCAACCATAACTCTTCTTTGCAAGCTTCCGTAATGGCAATAAATTCAGCTTCGGTAGTTGAGAGAGCAACACATTTTTGTAATTTAGATTGCCATGCCACAGCTCCCCCTGCAAAAGTCATCAAATACCCCGAAGATTTTCTAGAATCAACATCACCGCCATGTCAGAATCTGTGAACCCATCAAGCATCGGCTTACCATCCCCAAAACACAAACACACCTTCGAAGTCCCTCGAAGATACTTAGAATCCATTTTACCGCTGCCCAATGTTCTTTACCCGGATTAGAGAGAACCGACTCACCACACACCAACGGCGTGAGCAATATCCGGCTTGTACAAACCATGGCGTACATCAAAGAACCAACTGCTGAAGCATAAGGAACTTTCAACATCTCTTCTTTGTCTTTCTCACTTGTAGGACATTGATTCGAACTAAGTTTGAAGTGACCCGCAAGTGGACAACCAACCGGCTTTGCTTTATTCATGTTGAACCTCTCAAGAACTTTCTCAATGTAGCTTTCTTGAGACAACCAAATCAGTCCCTCTTTGCGATCACGAACAATTTTCATACCAAGTATTTGCTTTGCCGGCCCCAAATCTTTCATAGCAAAAGATTTGCTCAACTCCAATTTCAACCTGTTTATCATGGTAGAATCTTGACCCACAATTAACATGTCATCAACATAAAGCAAAAGAATAATAAATTTGCCATCCGGAAATTTTTCACAAACACACAATGGTCCGAAGTGGTTTTAGAAAAACCATTATTCATCATGAAAGAGTCAAATTTTTTGTACCATTGCCGCGGAGCTTGCTTGAGGCCATACAAACTTTTCTTCAATTTGCAAACAAATTTCTCTTTCCCTTTCTCTACAAAACCTTCCGGTTGCTCCATGTAAATTCTTCTTCTTCAGATCACCATGAAGAAATGCGGTCTTCACATCAAGTTGCTCAACTTCAAGGTTCATACTTGCAGCCATGCCAAGTACAACCCGAATAGAAGACATCTTTACAACCGGTGAGAAAATCTCGTCAAAGTCAATACCTTTCTTTTGCCCAAAGCCTTTCACAACAAGACGTGCTTTGTACCTCAGATTCTTGCCATCATTCTTCAATTTGAAAACCCACTTATTTTTCAGAATTTTCCTCCCCTTAGGCAACTTCACTAAATCATAAGTGTGATTTTCAAGTAAGGAATTCATCTCCTCTTCCATGGCCTTTTTCCAATCACCTTTCTTTGCATGCTCAATTGCTTCTTGGTAGCTCTCCGGCTCCCCTTGATCAGAAATCAACACAAATTCATTGGGAGGATACTTTCTTGAAGGTTGTCGGTCCCTTGTAGATTTCCTCAACTCAAGTTGTGGTGGCGGTTCTTGAGTTGGATGCTCTTCCTCAATTTCTGGCTCAACTTCATTAGGATTAGCATCATCCTCTACATCTTCAATAGGTGGCTGCACATCTCCCCCATTTTCATCATCAACTGAAGATGAAGGAGATGGATCCATGTCAATGAGATCACTAGTTTTTGGCTCGGTTGATCACCTTTGCCAAAGTCTTCAATTGTTTGGTCTTCAAGAAACACAACATCACGGCTTCGAATGACTTTCTTGTCGACCGGATCCCACAATCTATACCGAATTCATCACGCCTATAGCCAAGAAAAATACATTGTCTTGACTTACTATCAAGCTTGGACCTCTCATCCTTTGGAATGTGAACAAAAGCTCGGCAACCAAACACTCTCAAGTGCTCATAAGACACATCTTTGCCAGTCCAAACTCTTTCAGGAACATCACCATTCAAAGGATAGGAAGGAGACAAATTGATCACGTCAACCGCTGTCTTCATTGCCTCACCCCAAAAGGATCTTGGCAATTTAGCTTGTGAAAGCAAACACCTTGTTCTTTCCACAATGGTGCGGTTCATCCTCTCGGCAACGCCATTTTGTTGAGGAGTCTTCTTAACTGTCTTTTGGTGCCGAATACCTTGGCTGCGACAATACTCATCAAATGGCCCAATGTATTCACCACCATTGTCTGATCGGATGCACTTCAATTTCTGCCCTGTTTCTCTTTCAACCATGGCCTGAAAATGCTTAAATACTTCTAGAACTTGATCTTTAGTTTTTAGTAGAAAAGCCCAAACTTTCCTTGAATAATCATCAATGAAAGTAACAAAATAAAGTGCACCACTATGTGTTCTAACTTTTAAAGGACCACAAACATCCGAATGAATCAACTCCAAAACATTTTCTTTTCTAGAAGCAACATTTTTATGAAAAGAAACTCTATGTTGTTTACCCGCCAAACAATGAACACAAGTTTTAAGATGTGTACCTTTCAAACCGGGTAGAAGCTCTTTCTTGAACAAAACTTGTAGCCCCTTTTCACTCATATGGCCAAGCCGCTTGTGCCACAATTCGGTAGAAGTATCATCTTCAAGTGCATTGACAACACCTTTACAAATTTTTCCTTGCATCGAATAAAGTGTATGAGTCTTCTTGCACTTAGCCACCACCAAAGAACCCTTTGTGAGCTTCCATATTCCATCACCAAATTTGTTGTTGAAGCCTTCATCATCTAGCTTCCCAGTAGAGATCAAATTGAGGCGAATGTCGGGAACATGCCTCACCTTTAAGCAACAACTTGCAGCCCAAATTTGTTTCCAAGCAAACATCACCCATGCCAATAATCTTGGACAAACCTTCATTACCCATTCGAACAGAACCATAATCTCCTTCAGTGTAGGTAGTGAAGAAATCAACTCGAGAAGTCACATGAAAAGAAGCACCAGAATCAATCACCCAATTGCTCTCTTGGCCCACAAAATTGATACAATCATCTTCACAAACGACCATGAGATCATCGGTAGTAACTGCCGTTGTGTCTTCTTGCTTCTTATCCACACTTTTGTCACGCCTTTTCTCCTTGTTCTTGAGCTTTCGGCATTCCCTTCGCTTCATGTGCCCTTTCTCATGGCAATAATAGCACTCAATGTCTTTCTTTGAAAAAGAACCATCTTTTTGATTTGTCACGGCTTTGATCACGACCATGAGGAGTCTTACTCCTCCCCCTTGTTTTGCTTCGGCCTCTCACAACAAATGCTTCTGAATGAGAGGAACCCGCTGATTTTCTTCTAGTTTCTTCATTCAACAAGCTACTAGTGACTTGGCCCATTGTGACAACTCCATCAGGTGCCAAATTACTAACTGTCACAACCAAAGTCTCCCAACTTTCGGGTAAGGAACTAAGTAGCATCAAAGCCTGCAACTTATCATCAAAAATAATTTTCATAGAAGCAAGTTGGTTAACAATACTCTTTATTTCATTCAGATGTTCTGGAATAGGGCTGCCCTCTTTATATTTTAAATTAACCAACTTACGAAACAGAAAGCTTTATTTGTGGCTGATTTTCTATCATAAAGACCTAATTTTTTCCATAAATCATGTGCCGAAGTTTCAGTAGCAACATGATGAAATACACTGTCATCAATCCATTGACGGATAACACCAACGGCTTTTCGATTAAGCCTCTTCCACTCATCATCTTTCATATCATCAGGTTTGCCACTATCACCCTCAATAGGCCCATACAAGTCTTTACAAAATAATAGGTCCTCCATTTTAGTTTTCCAAGTTACCCAATTGCTTCCATTGAAGCTAGACATACGACCCACATTCCCCTCCATTGATTTACACAAATAAATAAACCCAATAAACCGTAAGCTCTGATACCAGTTGTTAGGAAAATATGTGATTCCCCACAAGTAAATCAATCAATGGGAATAAAAAAACTATGCGGAAAAATTAAATCAAAGGCAACACAAGAATTTTACGTGGTTCCCTCAATGTGAGGTACGTCCACGGGATCGAAATCCGATTCCACTATCAACCAAATAGTTTCCAAACGATTACAAACGAGACACGAATGGTCTCACAAAACCACCCTTAGGTGAATTCCAAATAATCACAAATAAACAAGAGGAAAGACCTCACCAAATAGATGAACCAAAATCTTCAGAACCAGAGTTGTAGAAGACCCAAAATAACAAACCAAATTAATTTCAGAACAGAGGCAACATGAGCATGAACAAATCAAGCACCTTGACCAATCTTTACCAATCGGCACTGTTACCGAAGCTATATAGCAGCCGCCCACTTTTTGGTGAAAAACCCAATATATATCTCTCAAATATTGAACAATATATATTGTGAATCTAGGGTTTTGTAATCAAACCCTAATTGTATACAAATTGAATTGGGTCTTCACAAATATAATATATAAAAATATATTATACCTAAACCAAGTCAAATTAAAATTCTTTTAACAAACCAATTGGGTCCCACACTCCAATAAGGAGGTATACCCAACAGTCAAGTTTATCAAGTTGATGGAGAAATTCAACATTGGAGTAAAAAATTAGAGAATCTTAAAAAGAAAAAATTTTATGAGTTGCTACGAGGCATTTCCAAGCAAAACTTTCTAACCATAAAAGCCATGGCCAAGGAAAAATTAAGTTTTGAAAATGGCATACCTGGGGGGCAATTTTTCAAGCCATTAATTAAAAAAGAAAACCAACTTCTTTTGCCAAAGGATATTGAGCATTTTACAGTTAACATTCAATTGGGAGGTATTTTATTTTAGTCAAAAATGACAAGAATGTTGAACAACCATCATGAAATGATGGTGAAAATCCAATTGGAGGGCATGGTTTTAAGCCAAATATGGCTAAATTTGATGAACAACCATCACAAAATGATGATGAAAATCCAATTAGGGGGTATGATTTTAAGCCAAACATGGCTGAAAATTATGAACAATCCACATTTGATGAATTTGAATTTTTTGATATTGTTAATTTTGTCAAAAAAGTTTAATTTTCTAAAGTCAATTGACATTATGATTTCTATCATCCAACAACCACAATGGCTTTGTGGTTCACATCAAAAATTAATTTTGATGAAGTGCTTTACAAAACAAATGTTATCACCCAGTGGTTGTGTGTATGTAAATTAAATGTATACACAAAATAACACAAAAAAAAAAAAACAAATAATTTAGAAAATAATTAAATAAATTAAATTCAGAATTAATAGCTTACCGAAACTTTAAGTTGAAGCATGTGTTGGACACAATCTCCTTAAAGTAGATTTCACCCTCGCTCCGGTGCTTCGAGATTTAATAGCATCTACTTCCTAGTATGCAACGACTACTACTTGATTTGCAGCACTACAAAATCAAGTCTGGCGAACCAAACAATGCTTTAACTCTCTCTTTCTCTTCCTATAAACTAAATGCTGGACAAATGCAGAAGCACAGGAGGACGAAAAGAAGAAGAAGAAGAAAGAGATGTTTGAAAAAAATTGGATGCTCTGAATTGTTGGAATGGCAGGCTATTTATAGCCAACTATGCACCTGTTCGGGTAGGCCTTCGTGGCTACTTGGCCATGGCCGGAAAGTTGCGATCGGAATAGTACCGATTCGGAAAGGAGGCGAGAATTTGAATTTGAAATTTTGGCGCAAAATTTGAATTATTTCCGTAAGGATTTCAAAATTTTCCCACAAGAATTTGAAAAAATTCAAAAAAAATTTGTCCAAAAAATTAAAGCTAGGACTTGACCTGACCCACACCACGCACCTGCGCCCGGCCCAACCGGTCGAACTGGCAGTGGTGGTGCGCGCGGGTGGTTTTGGGCCAAGCCCAATTTGTTCATAACTCCCCTCCTTACAAAACTTGGGTGCCCCTTGGGGCCCATCCCAAGTATGGCAAGCTAGAGTTTATAAACTCATATAAACTCTCTTTTTATTTCAATGTGGGATAAGCTATTTAATGAGTAAACCCACATTGTCCCTTCAACTCCATGTTCACGAACCCAAAAATGCACGTTGAATTCTCATTTATCTGGAAATGGTTTTGAGCAACCAAATACACGATGTTATTCACTATACGACATTAAACATGAACCCATTTTGAAAGGTAAAAAATAATGCTTGGGTCCTACCTTAATTAATGCTCAAAGTTAGCAAAAAATAAGATTTTACAAAGCCATTTTTCAACAATCCCCCACATGAATGGAATTCACGATAACAAAAATGCAACAAAATGCAGACAAAGAAAGAGTACATTAAGAAGATACACCACATCGAGATAGGTAGCTTCTGGCATTGAACCTCCTCTAGTGAAAGCCTATCAGACTTACTAGCTTACCAATGGACGCGATGCCTTAAACTATTCAGCTGCTTGTGTAAGCCTAGACAATAAACTACACATAGTGTATCTACAGACACAGTTTGGTTCTCATAGTTGTGTTCATTTTGGCCCTGAACAACACTTGGTAATTCATGAGTGCTCTAGATAATTTAGCCTTCTCAATTCTCACAGCAGTGGCCAAGTTCACACTCATATAGGTGACTTCTTATTAAAAGTACCCTGCCATACCCCACTTGGATGTCCAAGCTATAAGTATCATTAAAAGCAAAGCTTATCCTACCAACGCTGCAGGTATCACTCTTCTTATCATGGAAATGGGTAGAAGTAAACCTCCTTGGTGATACGTGAAGTCATCCATAATTCGGTTGTCCCTTTGAACCTAGATCTTGGGATCTCTAGTCAACTAGGTTGGGTTGCCGTTATGGCGACTTTTAAGTAATATAATTTAATCTCATTCCCCTCGATAAATGGTACACTTGCTCTCTGGCTAACCTTTTAGTCAATGGATCCACAATATTCTCTCTTGACTTTACATATTCTATGGAAATTATTCCATATGAGAGCAAATGCTGAACGGTATTATGTCTTCGAAGAATGTGTCGAGATTTACCATTATACGTATGATTTGTGCCCATCCTATTGTTGTTTCACTATCACAATGAATACATATAGCTGGCACAGGTTTATGCCACATTGGAATGTCTTCTAAGAAATTACGAAGCCATTCTACTTATTCTCCTATTTTATCTAATGCAATAAACTCAGATTCCATCATCAACCTTGCTATGCCTGTCTGCTTGGAGGATTTCCAAGAGACTACAGCACCTTCCAGGGTAAAGACGTATCCACTAGTGGATTTCGAGTCTTTAGTGTCCGGTATCCAATTTGCATCTGAACCCCTCAAGTACTGCTGGATATTTGGTATAATGTAAGCCATAATTCTGGGTATGTCTTAGATACCTAAGTACCCTAATTATCGCTTTCCAGTGATCTGACCTTGGATTACTTGTGTACCTACTCAATTTGCTTATAGCATAGGCTAGATCCGGCCTACTGCAATTCATTAAGTACATCAAGCTTCGGATTATCCGAGAGTACTCTAATTGTGATATGCCTACACCTGTATTCTTTGACAAATGAAGACTAACGTCAATAGGTGTTATAGCAGGACGGTCGTCATGCTTTCCAAATTTCTCCAGAATCTTCTCAACATAATGAGATTGACATAAAGCATATCCATCAGATGTTGTAGTAACTTTTATTCTTAGAATTACATCTACTACTCCCAGATCTTTCATGTCAAACTTTTTGTTCAACATTTTCTTTGTGAATTTAATCATGTCATTATTGCTTCCAATAATGAGCATGTCATCCACATAAAGACAAACTATTACATAGCATTTTTCTGTGCTTTTAACATTGACACATTTGTCACATTCGTTTCTCTTAAAACCATCCAAAAGGATAATGTGATCAAACTTTTCATGCCATTGTTTCAGAGTTTGTTTTAATCCATAAAGAGATTTGACAAGTTTACAAACTTTTTTCTCTTGGCCGGGAATTTGAAACCCTTCCAGTTGTTCCATATAGATTTGTTCATCTAACTTGCCATTTAAAAAGGCTATTTTAACATTTATTTGATGTATCTCCAGATTATACAATGCCACAATCGCTATTAACATGTGAATAGATGTTATTCTTGTCACTGGTGAATAGATGTCAAAATAATCAAGGCCTTCCTTTTGCTTGTGTCCCCTAACAACAAGCCTAGCCTTGTATTTATCTATTGAACCATCTGCTTTTATTTTTTTCTTGAATATTCACTTATATCCAAGAGGTTTACACCTTGGTAGAAGATCCACCAGTTCCCAAAATCTAGACCAAATGATTTAGAGATCCTAGCCCGCTTGCTACGTCTCGGTTCATCTTCTTCATTATTATGTTGGTCTTCCCTACTATCCATAGCAGTATCATAAGTTCTTTTATTTGAGCTTGCCTCTTCAGCTTCGGGAGTTTTAAACTCTTCATCTTTCTTGCAAGGAAAAATGTGTTCAAAAAATGACGCATTCCTTGACTCAATAATAGTATTTACATGCATATAAGGATTTTCAGATCTATGAACTAAGAATCTCTATGCACTACTATTATTTGCATAACCAATAAACACACAATCAACGATTTTTGATCCTATCTTAGTCATTTTTGGACTAGGGACTGCCACTTTGGCCAAACACCTCCACATTTTGAGGTAATTATAGGTAAGTCGTCGACCTTTCCATATTTCATAATGTGTTTGATTGATTTTCTTATGGGGTACCCTGTTAAGAATAAAGTTGGCAAACAAAATCGCCTCCCCCCACAATTCTGCGGTAATCTTGAACTAATCAACATGGCATTCATCATCTCTTTAAGAGTTCGATTCTTTCTCTCAGCAACTCCATTTGATTGAGGTGAATAGGGTGCAGTGGTTGGTGAATAATACCATGTTCAGAACAAAATTCCTCAAATGATGCATCATACTCACCACCTCTATCACTCTTTACTACCTTAATAGTTTTGTCAAGTTGATTTTCAACCTCAAGCTTATATTGCTTAAACGTTTTTAAGGCTTCATCTTTACTTCTCAATAAGTAAACATAGAAATATCGAGTGCAATCATCAATAAAAGTAATAAAATATTTTTTACCTCCTTTAGTTTGAACAAATTTTAAATCACAGATATCTGTGTGAATTAAACTTAGAGGTTCAGTACTTCTTTCCACTTTATTAAATGATGCCTTGGTGAGTTTTGCCTCAACACAAATCTCACATTTATGATTAGGATCAAACTCTAAGTTTGATAAACATTCTAAAGAAACAAGTCTACGTAAAGAATTAAAATTTACATGTCCTAACATACCATGCTATAAAAAAGAAGACTTAGCAATATAAACAGAAGATGTGTTCTTATTATTAATAGCCAAACTGGGTACAACAGTTAGTACATTGAACTTAAAAAGCCCATCACTCATGTAACCTCGCCCTACATACATTTCGCTCTTGGAGAGTACAACCTTGTCAGATTCAAAAACTAATCTAAACCCATTCTTGATCAACAATGACCCAGAAATCAGATTCTTGCGAATCTCCAGCACGTAGAGTACATTGTTAAGAGTGAGCTCTTTTCCTGAGGTCATTTTTAGCACAATCTTTCCTTGTCCTTCTACAGTTGATGTGGATGAATTTCCCATAAAAAGTTGTTCTCCATTCTCCGCCGCTTTGTAGGTTTTGAACATCTTCTTATCTGCACAGATATTGCAGTTGCTCCAATATCCACCCACCACTCCTTGGGATTGCGTACCAAATTAGACTTAGAGACTACTCTAGAAAGATTGATGTCTGGCACTCCATCAAAAAGATAGAAATCCTTGGCTATATTGGCTTGTGCTGGCTTTTTGCTTGAACTCCCTTCGTCCTTACGAACATGACAATCCTTAGCGCGACGTCCATCTTGCTGCACACAAAACACTTGCCTTTGAACCTTTTGTTGAACCTATTGTTGATCTTCCTAGTGGATCCTTATTTGGGACCATTGCCATCATGCTTTCGCTGCTTGTTGTTGAATTTTGACCCTTGTCCTTGTTCCACAACATTTGCTTTAGCCTGCATGATATGGTTTCCTAACTTCTTGTTAGAACCACGGTTGTTCTCCTCAATTCTGAGTCGTATTATCAGTTCCTTCAATTTTATCTCCTTGCGCTTATGCTTCAGATAATTCTTAAATTCTTTCCAGGATAGCGGTAATTTTTCAATGATCGCCGCTACTTGGAAGGTTTCACTGAGAATCATTTCTTCCGCATATATGTCATGGAGAATTAATTGGAGGTCTTGAACTTGGTTAATATCCGTCTTGGAATCAAGCATTTTATAATCCAGAAAACGACCGACAATGAATTTCTTTGTACCGACATCTGCTATCTTATATTTCAGATCTAGAGATTCCCACAGCTCTTTTGCGGTGCTTTTGACACTATACACATTATACAGTGTATTGTCCAGCCCATTGAGGATATAATTCCAGCACAGAAAATCACCAAGCTTCCATGCTTTGACATGTGACAACCACTTGCTGGTCAATTTGTTCCTCATTCAGTGTCGGAGCTTTTTCATGAGTGCAGCGAGCCAAACTCAATGTAGTAAGATAAAACATCATCTTTTGTTGCCATCTTTTAAAATCAATTCCATTGAATTTTTCTAGCTTCTTCCCATGATTTACCGGTACTGACGGAGCCGGAGTCATTACTGGCACAATGAGTGTAGGTGTCGGAGTAACAATATTCTCAATACTGTTTTGTTCAGTAGTTATATTTCTGATGAAATAAAAATGCAATAATCACAGAATTTTATAGAATAATTTATACGTAAAATAGACAAAATAATATTTTTTAACAAAATTCCATTGATAAATAGTATATTACTATTCTGTTATCAAAGAAATCATTAAACAGTATATTACTACCATTTAAGAAATTAAACAGTATATGACTTCTATTTAATTTCCCGAAACAGAATAGTCGTCTGTATAATACAAAAAAATATAAATAAAAAAAAATAGAAATCTACTTTAAGATTGTTATCACTGTAAGATTTATGAATGTTTTATGTATATTCAAATTGTGTATCAATTACATCAAGACTAGTTTATATAACCCTAACGACTAAACAAAAAAGGAAATACAAGAATAGGACCAAAAAAGAAATACAATCATCACAAACATGCCTAATGTATACAATGCCTAATATATATGAATATATTCTCACACTCCCACTCAAACTCAAGGTGTTTTAGCTGAAAACACGGAGAGTTTGTCAAGAAGAAACCGAAAACGAGCAGTGGTGTGAGTCTTGGTGAAGAAGTCAGCAAGCTGTAGAGCTGAAGGGACAAAAGGAAACGAGATAGAGCTAGACTGTAGGTGCTAACGGATGAAGTGACAATCAATCTCAATGTGCTTCGTTCGTTTATGGAAAATAGTGTTGTGGGCAATCTAAATAGCACTTCGATTGTCACAGTAGAGAGAAGTCGGAGAGGACTGAGGAACGCCTAAGTCAGAGAGGAGACAACGAAGCCAGACAACCTTAGCAGTAGCATAAGCCATAGCATGGTACTCAGCTTCGGTAGTAGACCGGGCAACAATGGTTTGTTTCTTGCTTTTCCAAGAAATCAAGGAATCACCAAGAAACAGACAGAAACTAGAAGTGGACTTACAATCAGTCACATCACTAGCCCAATCAGCATCAGCATAAGCCACCAAAGCCAAGGAAGAAGTAGAAGACAACAACAAGCCTTCGAAGATAGTACCATGAAGATAGCGAAGAATCTGAACCAAAGCAACCCGATGCAGAGAGCGGGGAGCAGAAACGAATTGGCTAACCACATGAACAGCATAGGCAAGATCAGGGCGAGTAACTGTTAGATAGACTAAGCAGCCCACAAGCTCGCGATACAAAGTAGGATCATCCAGGGGGACACCATCAGTAGTGTTAAGCTTTACATTAAACTCAATAGGGGTATCAGAAATCTTAGTGTCAGTAAGACGGGCACAGTGAATAACCTCATTGGCATATTTGGCCTGAGACAAAAAGTAGCCCTTAGGAGAAGAAGCAACTTTAATACCAAGAAAATACCGCAATGGTCTCAGATCCTTTATTTCGAAGGTGCGGAAGAGATGTTGCTTAACCTCAGAGATAGCAGAAGAGTCAGATCCAGTGATGATCATATCATCTACATAGAATAGGAGAGCAACAAAACCAGCCGAGGTATGTCTCAGAAACAAAGCAGAGTCAGAAGCAGAAGGATGAAACCCAAGCTTGGTAACAGTAGTTTGAAAGCGATCATACCAAGCACGAGGAGACTGCTATAGACCATACAGAGAACGCCGAAGGTGACAAACCTATCCGGAGGAATGGTGAAGGCCAGGGGGAGGACGCATGTAAACCTCCTCAGTGAGATGGCCATTAAGAAAAGCATTTTTGACATCCATCTGATAAAAAGGCCAAGAACAAACAGCAGCGACAGAGATAAAAGTACGGACAATAGTCATTTTGGCAACAGGAGCGAATGTCTCCTCATAATCAATACCATACTCCTGTGAGAAACCTTTGGCAACCAAACGATCTTTGTAGCGCTTAAGAGAACCATCAGAATGAGTCTTGACTTTGTAGACCCATTTGCAACCAACCAGATGTTTACCAGTAAGCAAAGGAACCAACTCCCAAGTACGAGTTTTCTATAAAGCGGGTAACTCATCCTCCATAGCTTGAACCCAATGAGGATCTTGACATGCCTCCTTGTAAGACTAAGGTTCTGTAAAAGAGGGAATAACAGACAAAAAAATACGATAGGAAGCAGAAAAACATGTATTAGACCAACCCAATCTGTTTGGAGGACAACGCTTACGAGGAGGATAGCGATGTGCAGCAAGATCAGAGTCGTCAGAAGCAGAAAGAGCAGTCGAAGGAAAAGAAGGAGTCAGAGGTGACGTAGACGGAGAAGTAGGAATGACCTCAGGAGGAACAGTGGTGATCTACTCATTTGATGGGACCTCAGAAGGAAAGGGGTTAATGTGAACCAAATCCTCTTTGAAAACGGGAGCAGTGAGAGGGAGAAGCTGAAAGTAAGACAGACGTTCGAGAAAAGCAACATGACGGGAGACATAGAGGCGATGAGAGACATGGTCGTAACAGCAGTAACCTTTCTGAGTAAGACTGTAACCAAAAAGACACACAAGATAGATCGGACACTGAGTTTGGTCCGATCCTTACGGGGAAGGAGGACAAAATAGGCAAATCCAAACACACGAAGAAGGGAGTAGTTAGGAATTGGGAGAACAAAGCCTCATAAGGAGATTGACCAGAAAGAAGGGGAGTAGACATGCGGTTGAGAAGAAAAGTAGCAGTAAGAACTGCCTTCCCCCAGAATGGAGCCGGAACTGAGGTATGATGATTCCAATGCTAGATGAGTCTGATTTCGGCGAGAACCGATGCTGATTACGATGTCGGTACAATTGCAATTCTTGTGGCAGAGAGAGGCCGTTCAAAACTCAACAATTGATGGTGCTAGGGTTTCATATACAGAAAACATTCATAAATCTTACAATGCCTAATATATACGAATATATTCTCACAATCACCCAGTGGTTGTGTGTGTGTAAATTAAATGTATACACAAAATAAAAAAATAAAAAAAATAATTCAGAAAACAAGTATAACACCCCCAAATATCGCTTTGTTGTGCGATTAGTATCCATTAGTTTGCCTATATTTCAATATAATTCGTGGAAGCTTGCATTTTCAATTATCTTCTAGTAGGATAACATCTTGCAAATGCTTTGTTAGTTTTTATTTATTTATTTATTTAAATCATCACATGTTATGCATGGAAATTGTCTTATTGTCCTGTTAAGCGTATATTCATTTGTTGTTAAACCCAAAACACTAGAAATGCTTATCCTTTGAGAATCTATGTGAATAACCTTTTGTTGACATAATGGAACAAGGATGATCATATTGTCCATGCTACATCCTTAATATCATTATTAGAAAAACAAGGATATTATTGCACAAATAATATCCGCTAGCATTGTTGGTGATATGGTCCTTGCTTCAGCATATGTCCATGAGCTGCCTCGCTATGGACTCGAAGTAGGTCTAACAAATTATGCTGCAGGTATTGTAACTACTCTTTGCTCTCCTCCTGTTTCCTCTTCATCTCTCCCTATGTCGTTTGGTCCATGGCTGCTTGATTCTATTTGCGGTTTTGATTCCTGTAACTGATGTTGGCAGCTTACTGTACCAGATTGCTCTTGGCCCGCCGTGTCTTGAAAATGCTCGGGACGAACAATGAGTATGAGGGCAATGTGGAGGTATGCCTAATTCAAGTTTAGCATTTATAGTATCCTTTTCCTCTTTTGCATTGTTAGATTTAATGTACATATGAACTTTTATATTGTTAGGCAATTGTCTGGGGAGGATTTGAAATGAGGAGAAAAGTACATCTAGTTAGTTGGAAGGAGGTATGTTTAAGTAAGATTCAAGGTGGGTTAGGGGTTAGGAATCTGTGGGAGGTAAATGATTGCCTACTACTAAAGTGGTGGTGGAGATATGGTAGAGAAGAGAATGCATCGTGGAAACAAGTGTTGTGCAGCAAGTACGGAGGGATTGGTGGCAGATGGAGTCCGTTACCAGTGGATTCAGGCATGATGTCTACTCTGTGGCAAGATGTATTATCAATGAATTTAACTAATCCTGCTTTGAGTGAATTCTTTTTCAATAATGTCAAAATAGTTGTGGGTAATGGTAGAAGAATTCAGTTTTGGGTTGATAGATGGTTTAACAATCAAAGCCTTAGTGAAGTCTTTCCCAGATTGTTTTCATTGTCAACTGAGAAAGATGGTCCACTGCTGCATTTTTTCGAAAGGAAAGGAGTGGGTCGTGACAGGAAGCTAGCTTTTAGAAGGCCTCTTTTTGCTTGGGAAGAGGAGGAAGTGTCCAAGTTGAATGATTTGCTGCATAATGCACCTACTCTAAATGCATTGGTTGATGATTCTTGTTCTTGATCAGCACACTCTTCTGGGTCTTTTACTGTGGCATCAGTGTGGAAAAGAATGGAATCATCCAAAGGACCTGAAAAATCAATTAGTAGGAGCATTGGAGGAATATAGCTCCTCCCAAAGTGCAATTTCTGAGTTGGCTAGCTTGGAGAGGCAGGATTAAATCCTCATATTTTTTTTTGTGTAAGATAGGAGTGTTGAATCCCAATGCCAACACACTGTGTACGTTTTGTAAATCTGAAGTGGAGACCATGAATCATGTGCTCCTACATTGTCATTTGATATGGAGAGTTTTGTCTGATATTGTGAAATGGTGGAATTTGAATTGGGTCATCCTTGGTTCAGTGGAGGAACTCCTACATTGGTGGTCAGGTATAAGATACAAGTTTCAGGCGAAGGAAATTTGGAAGGTAGTTCTTTTAGCACTGATGTGGTCTGTATGGAAACTCAGGAATGAGTATTTGTTTAAAGAGGCAAAGCTAGATTTTGCAGAATTGACTGAGTTGGTGAAGGTTAGAGTTGCTTTATGGGCAAAATCATGTTGGAACAATCTTCTGTGTAAACAAAATAACTTGAAATAAATTCAAACAAAATAAATAAATAACATACCAGATTTATTTATCGAACCGAATTAAAATTAAGACCAAGTCGAGTGTGTGACACTTTGTCCTTAAGATAGATTCGCCCCGCTACGGTGCTTACGGTTGAATGGCGTCTATCTCCCAGGATACAATGATCTTCACAAATTTATAGAAGCACTTCAAATAAATTTGTTCGGCGAACCAAACCTGTGATCTATACTCTCTGAAATTTATACTAAAACTAAATATGAAGAATAAATGCACTTAGAGAAAAATTGGACAGCAATGAGACAACTTGACTGATTTTTTTCGGATGTGTTAAATACTGGATTTATGGCAATATATATAGGCAACCAAACACTGCCCCGAACAGTTCCAAATAAATAGTGAAAAGGTGCATAAAGCCTATGAATAGGTGCACCCTCAACTATTCAAATTTGAAAAGTGATTTTGACCGTAGTAAGAACAAATTTCAAAATAAATTAAAAAGGGATCCGTTGGAACAGTTAAAGTAACTGTTTCACTTTTTTTGTTTAAACCATTTAAAATATATATATATATATATAAACTAGTTTAATAAATAAAGGAAGAGGTACTAATTTTAGGAAACTATTAGGAACCCAAAATTTGAATTTAGAATTAAATTAAATTCTCACAATAATTTTTATTGAAAAAATTCAAATGAATTTTATCTAAAAATTAATGTTAGACCCGAAAATGACGTCAACTTCCCATTCACTCATAAATGGTTTTGACGAACCGTCTTCACCGTGTGACTTGCCACACGGCAAGAAACACTTCACCTCTTTGGACCCACCCCAAAAGACGTTCGGGGCCCACTCAATTTTGAGCTAAAAAATATGCCTATATTAAACCATTTTCCAATAATCCCCACATGAATAGAATTTGATGGAGAGAAAATGCAACAACATGATCTAATTATAGAGAGTACAGAAATTGAAAATATTCTGCAAAGGATAGGTAGCTTTTGGCTTTGAACCTTCCCTTGTGAGACACTATTGGATTTACTAGCTAACCAGTGAACATGATGTCTTGAACTGTTCAGCCGTTTGTGTAAACCAAGACAATAGAATTCACACAATATATTCCTAGACACAGTTTAGTTCTCACTATTGTGTTCATTTTGGCCCTAAACAACCTGGTCTTTCATGAGTGCTCTAGAGAATTGTAGCCCTTCACAAATCTCATAGAACCGGCCCAGTTCACACTCACATAGGTGATTCTTATGAAGAGTATCCTGCCATACTCCACTAGGTTTACCTAGATATACGAATCATTAAAATTTTACTTAACCTTTAACGCTGCAGACATCACTATTTCATCAAAGAAATGGGTAGGAGTTAGACTCCCCAGTGATCCTTCTGAGTCAGTCACAACTCGGTTGTCCCTTGAACCTAGATCTTGGGATCTCCAGTCAACTAGGTTGGGTTGCCGTTGTGGTAACTCTTATTTAATAGGCTTGAGTCCCATTCCCCTCGATGAATTCTCAACTAACTCTCTTGCTAACCCTTTGGTTAGTGGATCCGCTATGTTGTCTTTAGACTTAACATATTCTATAGAAATAATTCCATTAGAGAGTAGTTGTCTCACGGTGTTATGTCGACGACGAATGTGTTGTGACTTACCGTTATACATATGACTCTGTGCTCTACCTATAGCTGATTGACTATCGCAATGTATGCATATAGCAGGCACCGGTTTTGGCCATATTGGAATATCTTCAAGGAAGTGGTGAAGCCATTCTGCCTCTTCCCCAGCTTTGTCTAAAGCTATGAATTCAGATTCCATAGTAGACCTAGCAATACAAGTCTGTTTGGAAGATTTTCAAGATACAGCCGCCCCACCAAGAGTAAAGACGTACCCACTGGTGGACTTCGAGTCTTTAGTATCTGATATCCTATTTGCATCACAGTATCCTTCAAGTACTGCTGGATATCTAGTATAATTAAGCCTAATGTTACGAGTAAATCGGAGATATCTTAGAACCCTTATAATTGCTTTCTAGTGTTCTACTCCCGGATTACTCGTATATCTACTTAATTTACTTACTGCATAAGCTATATCTGGGCGAGTGCAGTTCATCAAGTACATTAAGCTTCCAATAATTTGGGCATACTCTAATTGAGAAATACTTTCCTGTACATTCTTAGAAAGATACAAATTAACATTTACAGGAGTTCTAGCCAGATGATCATCATCTTTGCTGAATTTGTCAAGTATTTTCTCAATATAATGAGATTGTGACAAAGCATATCCTTCTGATGTTTTGGTAATTTTCATACCAAGAATTACATCAGCAATGCCCATGTCCTTCATGTCAAAATGTTTATTCAACATTTTCTTGGTAGTTTTAATCATGTCATTATTACTACCAATAATGAGCATATCATCTACATAAAAACATACAATGACATAACCTTTATCTGTGTTTTTAATACAAACACATTTGTCACACTCATTAATTTTAAATCCATTTGACATCATTGCCTTGTCAAATTTCTCATGCCATTGCTTTGGCGCTTGTTTTAAACCATATAATGATTTAACCAATTTACACACTTTCTTTTCTTTTCCTGGAACAGAAAACCCTTCTGGTTGTTCCATGTAAATTTCTTCATTTAACTCACCATTTAAGAAAGCGGTTTTAACATCCATTTGATGAATTTCTAGATTGTATAGAGATGCAATGGCAATTAGCATTCTAATGGATGTTATTCTAGTAACCGGTGAGTATGTGTCAAAGTAATCTAGACCTTCTTTCTGTCTAAAACCTTTGACTACAAGTCTTGCCTTGTATTTGTCAATTGATCCATCCGCTTTCATTTTCCTTTTGAAAATCCACTTGTACCCAAGAGGTTTACAACCTGGTGGCAAGTCCACTAATTCCCAAGTGTGATTTTTAAGATGGATTCAACTTCACTGTTGACATCTTCTTTCCATAAAGGAGCTTCAGGACTAGACATCGCCTCTTTAAAAGTTAAAGGCTCATTTTCTAACAAAAGATTTTGAGGTTCTAGCACGTTTACTACGCCTAGGTTCTTCTTCCTCATTTTGGTCTAACTCTTGCTCTTGATCATGTTCTTGATCATTACTAGTAATAGCATCAAAAGATCTCTTATTATTACTAGTCACTTGTCCAGTTTTATTTGGAAATACATGTTCAAAAAATGATGCATTCCGAGACTCAATAATAGTATTTACATGCATTTCAGAATGTTTTGATTTATGAATCAAAAACCGATATGCACTACTATTCTTGGCATAACCAATGAAAATGCAATCAATGGTCTTAGGACCTATCTTAGTCTTCTTAGGACTAGGAATAGCCACTTTAGCTAAACACCCCCACACTTTAAAGTATTTGTAAGATGGTACTCTTCCATGCCACAATTCATAAGGTGTTTGATTTATTTTCTTTCGGGGTACTTTATTTAAAATATAATTAGCAGAAAGTATTGCTTCCCCCCATAAGTTCTGAGGTAATCCAAAACTGATCAACATGGCATTCATCATTTCTTTTAAAATCCTATTTTTCCTTTCAGCAATTCCATTTTGCTGAGGTGAGTAAGGAGCGGTGGTCTGATGAATTATTCCATGTTCTTTACAAAATTCACCAAAAGGTGATTCATATTCACCACCTCTATCACTTCTAAGTTTCTTGATTTTCTTACCAAGTTGATTTTCAACTTCATTCTTATATTGAATGAAAGTTTCCAAAGCTTCATCCTTAGTTCGAATTAAATAAACATAACTATATCTAGTATATTCATCTATAAAAGTGATAAAATACTTTTTCCCACCTCTGGTTTGAATTGATTTAAAATCACAAATGACACTATGAATTAATTCAAGTGGTTCCGTACTTCTTTCAATTGAATGAAAAGGAGTTTTAGATAATTTTGCCTCAACACAAATTTCACATTTATGATTTGAATCAATGTCAAATTTAGGTAAACATTTCATATTAATTAATCTACGCAAAGATCCAAAATTAACATGTCCTAGTCTACCATGCCATAAATTTGAAGACTCAAGCAAGTAAGAAGAAGATGTAGTATTATTAATAATTGAGGGTACAACGGTCATTACATTTAACTTGAAAAGGCCATCAGACATGTAACCTTTTCTTACATACATCCCATTCTTAGTAAGTACAAATTTATCACTCTCAAATACTAGCCTAAACCCATTCTTACTCAACAAAGATCTGGAAACAAGATTCTTGCGAATGTCCGGTACATACAGCACATTGTTGAGAGTGAGTTCCTTTCCTGATGTCATCTTGAGAACAATCTTTCCTTGTCCTTCAACTTTGGAAGTTGAGGAGTTGCCCATAAAAAGTTGTTCACCATTGTCCACTGTAGAGTAAGATGTGAACATCTTTTTGTCGGCACAAATATGGCGAGTAGCACCAGTGTCCACCCACCATTCTTTAGGATTTCCGACAAGATTTGCCTCGGAAACAACTGCAGAAAGATTGATGTCATCTACACCATTGGAAATCTTGTCCACTTCGGTCATATGGGCTTGTGCAGGCTTCTTGCTTGTTCGTCTTTTGCTTTTGCCTTTGCTACGGCAATCTTTGGCCCGATGTCCCTCTTTGTCACAGATGTAACATTTGCCATTAAACTTGTACTTTTTATTATCCCCCTCTTTAGAGCCTTGTGATGAACTTTCTCCAGAAGACTTTCGTTTCTTGGTTTTTGAAGCATGTTCCACCACATTTGCCTTAGACTCCATAGGAAGCTTACCAGCCCGCTTTTCAGAATTGCGGTTATCCTCCTCAATCTCAAACGCACAATTAACTCTTCCATAGAAATTTCTTTGCGCTTGTCTTTGAGGTAGTTCTTGAATTCCTTCCAGCCTTTTGGTAATTTTTCAATTAAGGCTGCAACTTGGAAGGATTCACTGAGAGACATACCTTCTGCGTGAATGTCATGCAGAATGAGTTGGAAATCTTGAGCTTGGCTGATCACAGTTTTTGAATCAACCATTACAAAATCCAGGAATCTGCCAACCACAAATTTCTTTGAGCCGGCATCTTCCGTTTTGTACTTTTTCTCCAACGATTCCCAAAGTTCCTTTGCTATCTTGATTGGACTGTAGACGTTGTATAATGTGTTGTCAAGTCCGTTCAAGACGTAATTTCGGCAAAGGAAATCGGCATGTTTCCAAGCATCAATCGCAGCAACCACTTGCCGGTCGGTTTCATCCTCTTTCAGGATAGGAACATCTTCACGGAGGAAACGAGCCAGGTTCAGAGTTGTAAGATAAAACAACATTTTCTGTTGCCATCTTTTAAAGTCAGTTCCTGAGAACTTCTCTGGCTTCTCTCCATGATTTATTGGTACTGTCATCACAGGAGAGGGGGTTGGTGCAATCGCAGCTATAGTAGTACTTGTTTGGGCATTAGTTTCAGTAGCCATCAATTCTAATATATAAAACAAAATTATAATAAGAATTTACACTACACAGAAAATTAAACCAAATTCACAAAATTAAATTCTGTAAAATAAAAGAAACAAGAATGTAACTTTTATTTTCCAATTAATTTGAAAATAAAATAAAATTTTATTTAAACAAATTAATTCCACACAGAAAATAAAAGCAATAAAAACTATAACTTTTATTTTTCAATTAATTTGGAAATAAAATAAAATTTTATTTAACCAAAATAATTCCACACAGAAAATTAAATTCTGTAAAATAAAAGAAATAAGAATATAACTTTTATTTTTCAATTAATTTGGAAATAAAATAAAATTTTATTTAACCAAATTAATTCCACACAAGAAATTAAATTCTGTAAAATAAAAGAAATAAGAATATAACTTTTATTTTTCAATTAATTTGGAAATAAAATAAAATTTTATTTACCCAAATTAATTCCACAAAAAAATTTAATTTCAAAACACTTCAATAATTAAAATACTGAAAACAAAATTTTAATTAATGAAAACACAGAAAATAATTTCTAAAAAACCAAAATTAATTTCTTGACAAAATTCCACAAAAATATATTCTGAATTGTTAATGACACCAGTATCGTACTACTAGTTGTCAAAGAAAAGAGACAGTATATTACTACTATCTGTCAAATAGCATATAATCATTATTTGTTTTTCCAACCAGAATATTATTTTGTAAATTCACAGAAAATAATTTTCTTTCGAAATTATTTACGAAGAATGAAAAAGGGAAACAAACGAAAAATTCTGCAAACAGAATAATTCGAATCTGTCTTAAGATTGTTGGAACAATCTTCTGTGTAAACAAAATAACTTGAAATAAATTCAAACAAAATAAATAAATAACATACCAGATTTATTTATCGAACCGAATTAAAATTAAGACCAAGTCGAGTGTGTGACACTCTGTCCTTAAGACAGATTCGCCCCGCTACGGTGCTTACGGTTGAATGGCGTCTGTCTCTCAGGATACAATGATCTTCACAAATTTATAGAAGCACTTCAAATAAATTTGTTCGGCGAACCAAACCTGTGATCTATACTCTCTGAAATTTATACTAAAACTAAATATGAAGAATAAATGCACTTAGAGAAAAATTGGACAGCAATGAGACAACTTGACTGATTTTTTTCGGATGTGTTAAATACTGGATTTATGGCAGTATATATAGGCAACCAAACACTGCCCCGAACAGGTCCAAATAAATAGTGAAAAGGTGCATAAAGCCTATGAACAGGTGTACCCTCAACTATTCAAATTTGAAAAGTGGTTTTGACCGTAGTAAGAACAAATTTCCAAATAAATTAAAAAGGGATCCGTTGGAACAGTTAAAGTAACTGTTTCACCTTTTTTGTTTAAACCATTTAAAATATATATATATATATATATATATATTAAACTAGTTTAATAAATAAAGGAAGAGGTACTAATTTTAGGAAACTATTAGGAACTCAAAATTTGAATTTAGAATTAAATTAAATTCTCACAATAATTTTTATTGAAAAAATTCAAATGAATTTTATCTAAAAATTAATGTTAGACCCGAAAACGACGTTAACTTCCCATTCACTCATAAATGGTTTTGACGAACCATCTTCACCGTGTGACTTGCCACACGGCAAGAAACACTTCACCTCTTTGGACCCACCCCAAAAGACGTTCGGGGCCCACTCAATTTTGAGCTAAAAAATATGCCTATATTAAACCATTTTTTCAACAAATCAAACTTGTCAGAGCTGAAGTACTCAGTTCATGACATAGTATCTAATTTGAAGCAGGTATGCTATTGTGTATAGTTGGGAGTCAACCTAGTTGCGGCTGCAGAAATGGAGTGTAACCAATTTGCTACTGCTGCTAATGCTTGGCAGGATAGTATTCTTGCTGCCAGTTGTTGATGCTCTATGGTGGACTTATTTGATTGGTGGCCTGGCACTAGAATCAGGAAGTAGGAACTCCAAATATGGAATGCCAATTTGGGTGAAGAGCTACTCATTTGGGAACTCCTATTCCATCCATGATTTTGTATCCAATTTGAACCAGATTAGGAGGTGCATTTTGATGGCTTAAATCTTGTTCTGCTACTGTTCTGTCCTGCCCTTGTGCAGCTCTTTGTTGTCTTGTGCTGCTGTTTGCTCTGGTGTCTTGCTGCTTTGTGCTGTTTGCTACCTTTCATTAACCAATTGAAGTGATGATCTGAGGTGGAGCTGTGAGCAGAGGGGCTCTTTGAGGATGGCTGTTTGTTTTGCTCTTCCTTTACTTTCTGTTTCTGATTTCTCTCTGTTTGTGGTTGGTTACTCACCAACTCTTGATGGTGTGCTAGCACATGATTGGGCAGACTTATCGGTGCCAACCTAGTTGGAATTGGTTTGTTTCGTTATGATACTTTTTGCACTCATCCCTTTTCTTTATTGATGTAATACTCTCTTCGTTCATCAATAAAGTTAAACTCTTTTGCTGATCAAAAAAATATATATTATATTGTTAGGCAACTGGAGAGGATTTCCCAGTTCAGCCAGCAGAGAGTGGGAGGCCATTCCTTGCTCTCCTTGATGTTGGCCTTATTAGAACCACCACTGGGAACCGTGTCTTTGGTGCTCTGAAGGTATTTCCATGCATACATCTTACGATAAACAATTATACTATTTGAACTTATTACTAGAATGAGATGCTCTATATGTTCTTATTTTTCATGACATGCAGATAATTTGATGATTGGTATATATATATTTTTTGTAATATTTCACCAATTTTGTTTGTTTGTGATTTGAATACTGTTTAATTGTATTATCATATTTTTTGACACTGAGTCTGTTATGCAAGTGGGAGATATTATTTCATAACACACCTTAATTTGACATGTGTTTTCCTATTTTTTTGGGCCATTTTTTATTTGTTTTACTCTGGGTCAGTTATGGCTTCAAGTGTTAGACTTCCTAGCCATATACAAGAGCCTCTCTCTTACCAATGCTGTTGGGCTGAAAGGTAAAATATTTATTGTTGGATGAGCTTTTCTTGCCATAAATGTACAGTGTTTTATTGTTGATAAAATGTTCTAATTGATCAGTTTGTGTTTTAGTTTGTTGCTATATCTCTGAAGTTATGTTTGCTTATGAGAATTATTATGCTAATCTTAATTTTATCAAAATGAAATTTGGTTCCAGATAATATTCAGAGCACTCCTTGTCAGTTTTGTGTTTGTTATTTATTCCTAAATTGTTAATATAATCCAACAGTTCAAAGGAGGCATTTTTCTTGTCAATTTGAACATCCTTCTCCATCCAGCAAGTTATACTGTGGTACAATGGGAGCATCCATTCTACTAATGGAACTAAAATGGTTCATGGCACCATAAAATGTTGTTCACAATCGTTGCCATCTGCCAATTTTTTTAACTATTCTTATTTAGTTAGGGATGTGAATCTAGCATCGCAGCAAACCAGTCATGTAAGTTTTTGGCTTTCCTAAAAAAAATTATGAGATGCCCCAGGACTCAGGGTTCCTCAACTGCATGTATGTTTCAAGTCATGAATGAATTAAGGGATGTTGAACTTCACAACTTTGTCTAGTTTCTTTTCTTTTTTTAATTTGTCATACCTAGTTGTCTTTGATCTTTTGGTAAGTAGTATTCATGCTATTGCATCACTGTCTATATGTTCCCTGCTTTACTGTAATTATTTGTCCGCGTATGTGATTTCATGTCTGTGCTATACTTTCATTACAGGGAGCATTGGATGGCAGGTTGGATATCCCTCACAGTGATAAGAGATTTTGTGGTTTCTTGAAGGACTCTAAGCAGCCGGATGCTGAGGTTCACCACAAGTATATTTATGGTGGGCATGTTGCTTTATATATGAAGGTAAGGGTTAGGATGTGAATTTATGCCTCTTGTAACACTTATTTTCAGTGATGAACTTGATTTTATTGATTGTTACTTAGATTTTGATGGAGGACGAACCAGAGAAGTATCAGTCTCATTTTGCTGAGTATATCAAGAGAGGAATTGAGCCTGACGGCATTGAGGAGCTGTACAAGAAAGTTCATGCTGCCATCCGTGCAGACCCCCACTCAAAAGAAGTCTGAGAAGGAGCCACCTAAGCAGCACAAGAGGTAAGCACCAAAAATAACTTGAAATTATCAATTTTTTATTTATTTATTTTTTTTTCAAAGGAAATCTGGTTTATGCTTTACTTTCCATTCCGATCATTATTATTTGCCTTAAGAAGGGGCCAATATTTTTACTTCGGTTTTAATCCATTTTACCCAAGATCATTATATTAGTTCTGGTTGTGCGTTTTTGTTAAATGCATTTTTTTTTGTTAACAGATAAGTTTGGATCTTTAACTCAAACTCCTAAGTTGCAAGAAGATTAGTGGTCATTTGGTTGCATGTTTTTTTTGTTTGTAGAGAACAGGAAACATTTTATTTTTTTTTCCCAAGAGAATTTAAAGTGGGAATGAGCTTTTGTTTAATGTTCATTGGTGTGATTGCACTTGTTTTGGCAGCAAGTGAATACACTGCTTGTGTTACATTTCGGAGCCTTGTCTATAAAGTAGTTTTCAAAAAACTGAAAGCAAAAGCATGTGCTGAATGTGTTGTTATTGTGTTTTCAAAATTTAAAATTTTGAAAACAAAAACCCAAAACCTTTGAAATTTTGTTTGCGTATTCCATCATTCATTCACTGGTTGAGTGCAGTATTTGCCACAACGTCTTTTTTGCTTGGATGTTTAAAAGTGTGATTCAATTTTTTGGATAGTTTAGTAAGTTCTCTATACCATGTTTTGTATACCAGGTACAACTTGAAGAAGCTGACATACGATGAAAGGAAGGCTAGCTTGATTGAACGACTGAATGCCCTTAATGCAGCGGCAGGAGCTGCTGAGGAGGTGGATGATGAATGAATGTAGTAGTACCTTTGCCTTTGGGGGCTTGGAATTTGAGTCAAATATGAGATGTTCTTAGTGCACAATGATGCTGCTATGAAGTTTAGTTTCAAACCTGTTAAATTTTGTTTGTGTTTCTTTGGGTGCTATTTTGTAGCTTGGCTTTTTTTTATTTGAAGATGGCAATTAGACACTTTTTGAATATTATGAAATGCATTATTATTTCTGACTGTCAATGTATTGTGCTGTCTAATAGCAGCAGTGGATTTGGGAATTTTCTAATTGCTAGTCTCCCATCTACAGTTATAGCCCTCTTACATGCTTTGGAACACAAATTCTAAACATACATAAAAATTCATATAAAAAATGTGACAAGAATGACAAGAATAATGTGATCGTGTCACCATTATAAATAAATTCATTTTTAATGGTGTTTTGTTTTGAAATAAAAGTTCTACAATAAGTCACATCATTATGTATGATTCGACAATAAATTCATGCCAATATGATTTTTTTTCTTTGAGGAAAGACAAAATATCATAGCACATAATAAATATTACAAAAGTCATTTGCTCCATTTAGAGGCAATTTTAGCAGCAACATGTGCTGCTTCAACTACCTTTCTTAGAGCTTTAGATATACATGCATAATCAAATTGATTACATAGAGACCTAATATTTAATACAACGTTCATAATCTCCCAATCTACTTCCTTAATCTTCTGGATAATCTCCCAATCTACTTCCTTGACTTTCTTAATCTTCTGGATAAGCACTTGGCAATCTGTATAAATAGTAATGGCTTTGATATTCTGTTGGACACACCAGTTCATAGCTTCGAAACAACCCTTTGCTTCATCCATTAAAGCTGATAGAGCCACAAAAGTGTATTGTCTATACACAATAGCATGCCCACTACAATCCAATGCAACCCATGCAGCTCCAGATTGATTTGTTGAATCCTATCAAAACACACATCTGGCATCCAAGATAAATTGTTAGTCACAATAAAAGCATCATCGGCAATACTAGATATAGGAGTGAACGATGAATTAATATCTCTCCAAAGCTCCCGGCCCCCATCCTCAAGACCTCCCCCCAACTGCTCAATGATATTTTGAAGAAACCAAAATGGATCATCAACCACTCCTTCAAAAACAGCCTTATTTCTATGAAGCCAAATACCCCATAAAACTTTGATTGATGCCACAACATCTTCCTCATTAGGAGCATTCCAAAACAAGTTTCCAACCACTCCTGTACTAACATCGCCTCTCCAATATTAAAATCAAAGCCCAACAAGATCCCCGCCATATATATTTAGAATACAGACATTGGAAACATACATGTTCAATGGATTTCTCCTCTACCAAACATCTTGGACAACACACAGAAGTCTCTATACCTTGTGAATGAAGGATAACTCGCACTGGCAATATTTGATGTAGTAGTTTCCAAATAAACAAAGCCCATTTACGAGGAATATTGAGTTTCCAAAGTCTTTTCCAAACATCCCTTCTATTGTGTTCCCTAATTGGTGAGATTACAAGTTTCTCGGAAACCACCTTATACTTGACTTGACCGAATACCTTCCATCTTTGGTTAATTTCCAAACCAATTGGTCCTCTCTCTCTTCCAGGGGAAGGTGAATATTACTAATGTGTTCAGCCATTTGTACCGGAAATAGTGCTCGAACTAAAGGTTCCCTCCATACCCGATTCTGAAAATCAATCAAGTGCTCCACCTTAAATGAGCTAAAACATTGCCCCACTCTTCTTCCCACCATCTCATTACTGAGAGTAGGAATCCAATTATCCTCAAAAGGATCAATATGCTTGCCATTACCCACCACCCACAATTAACCTTTCAAAATTAATTCTTTACCCCACAAGATACTTTTCCAACCCCATGAACAACTCCTTTTAGGATTAGCATAGATGAAATTAGTCCTACGACAATATTTTGCTAATAAAACTCTACTCAACAGAGACTGAGGTTCATTTAAAATTCTCCATGCCAATTTTGCTAATAGCGCTTGATTAAGAAAACCCGAATCCCTCTCCTTCCAATTTAGATAAGCAAAAAGAAGACCAACTCTTCCAAAAAAACTTCGAACCATCAGCCTTTTTCCACAGAAAATTGCTAATTATACTCCGAAATTATAATGTTTATTTTAATTCACATTACAGTTAAGTTGGAAGGCTGACGGAGCATTTTAGTATCTAAAATGTCACTAACATAATTATTTAAGAGTTAGATTAGTGGGAAAAAAAAATTATACTTCTGTCAATTTTTTGTTATTTGGGTTTTCCTTGCCTCCCTAAATTCTTCTTCAAATCTTTAATCTAACTCTTCCTACAAGTCTTTTATTCAAAAACTGCATATTAAATTATGATTAGGATAGGAAAAAACACATGAAAATAGTAGTTTTATATTCATCTCAAGTATATTGATGGAATATTTGAGTATTCTTCTAAAGTTATAATAATACTTAATTGTGTAAATTGCATTGGTATTTCTTATATTTCGGTTCTTATGTCATTTTGATCTTTATAATTTCAGTCTCTATGATTTCAATTGACTCAATTGATTTGAAATTCATGATTTTGTCTCATTGATTAAACTATTAGTGTTTTTTGATTGAATTGGTGTTATCAATTTGATCAAAATTGACACAAAATTTAAAATTAAAGGTCAAAACAGGTACTAAAATGACACAATGAGCAGAATGTAGAGATTATAGATATAATTTTCCTAATGAATTTGAAATCATGAGATGAGAATAAAAATTTATGATTGTATAAAAAATAATAGAGATAAAACTTTATTTTAATGAAAAATATCCAAACATAAGATGTAACATCACGTGTTAGAGCTAGGACTATATATAGTCTATTGTGACTTCCTCTTACTCCTTTTTATCCTTATGTTCTATTTATAAAAGTTGAACATTGCTTAAAGAATTTAGCTACACTAACAAGATGCCGTAGAGTCATAAATAACCACCACAACCATGCTTCTTAAAATATAAAGATAATAAATTTCTCATGACACGTGTAAATTTAAAATGTATATACTAAAGCTTTTTAAGCTAAAACAAGAATAGTGAAACATCATTAGTTATACTGCAAGAAGTTTCTAACTCTTATATTAAGCTAGTTGTGAAATCATTGTATAAGATCAGAGGAATAAAGAAAATGTCAAGTTAATATATGAAATCGTATCTAGAACTAATCAATGGACCTTCACTCCCATTCACATCCAACACTGTCCACTCATAGTTTTCTTCTGCATCACAAATAGACTTAAATAAATAACCATTTATTCATGAGAAACTAACAATTTTAGGCCTTTGATTAAGAACTTAAAAAATAATAATAATAAATAATAAAAAATAAAAAATCAACAAAACGAAGAACATGAAAATGATCCATCAATTAAACTGAAGATTAAATAATAGATAACTTGATTCTAATCTCTTATGTGCAGAACATGGATTACATGATTACCAGTTTATTAGAAATAATGGTGAATAAAGGGAAGAAAGAGAGTAAAAAATTTAACAGTAAAAAAAGAAAGAAAGAAAACAATGAGAGAGAGAGAGAGAGGGAGAACAATTACCATTTTGGAAAGGACAATAGCAACATTAATGAATATTTGTTTTGCAGTTTCAAAATACAATGGCTTATGGGTGAGTTGAACCAATGGCATAATTACTTTACAAATAACTTCATAGTTTAGAGCCATTTAGCTCGTCATTCAACTACTCAAACAATCATTAATAGTATATTTAAATGTGAATTTTGTTAATAGAAAAACAAAAAAATCCACTATATAGGAGTATTTGTTTTTCATTAACCATGCAACAAAGAGATAACAACTGAAAATACATGATGAAATGAATATGTGTTTATATTTATCTGGCTTAGATTACTTGCTGTGGTTAAATTCAACAACCAACAAAACAATAAAAAGCGAGAAATAACATTATTGTATGTTAAAGTAAATATGTTGTAACGCCCCAAATTTCTAGTCCAAATGATAATACAACAATCATGGCTCTTTCAAGGAAAACCGAATATAAATCTCCAAACTTACATTACATGATACAATAGTTCTTCAGGCAACAATACATTAATCCAACAAGTAAATAAACAAATAAATACCCCCAAGGGTTTACAAGTTTCCAAGGCTTGAGCTTGGTTACACAAAACAGTTATTCAAATCTACACACATACAACCCTTGGCTTACACACAGAGTCACAGCAAAATGAGAGTCTCGTACTCTCAACACACATTTCCTCGCCTTTAGTTAGGTGGCATCACCACATCTTTTCCTACACAAAAATCCCGTAAGGTAAGTATAAAGCCCAGTAGGAAATCCTTAACAAAGTATATACATTTTATACAAGTCTCAAGAGATGAAATGCACATGTCATGCTATGCCCTTTTGAAAGAAAATCACATCTTCATCTTTGAAAACCATCATGCTCAATGATGTCATGCAATTTCAATTCTTCAAAACTTAACAATTCATTTCAAGAGCGGTAAATACGACTCTGGTAATCTCTAGGTCGGCGTCTGCAAGTAGACTATACAAGTACTACCAATTTGTCATTTTTACCGGTATTAACCGGAAGGCTCGACACCTATCCGCGCGGGTTTTCGGTCATTCATCCCGAACTCTCAGGCCAACTTATTCAATATCACCTACACCACCTATCAAGACTTACCAACGTATTTACCCCAAAACCATTCCATGAAAACTTGTTTCTCAACATTCTTTTCTCAATGTAAGTTTTCAAATCAACTTTCAAAGTTTAATGTAATCAAACGAATTGATATGCCAATAACACAAGATGAATATAAATGCTGTTATTCCAATTCATCATCCAAGGAATAACACAATTCTCTCTTCTCAAGTATCCTCAACAATTAGTCATTTCAAGACTATTTTAACGATTTGAACAATAATTTCCAAAATGAACAAAAATTCTCATATTTCCTGAAATTCATCATTTATATAAATATAAATAAGAAATTTTCCAAACACCCATTTATTTTGACACACAAAATAAATATAACAATATCATTCATAGACTTTCAGTCTCATAAAAAAAAAATCCCCAAATTCTAGGTTTTCTTACCAAAACTATACAACTCAAATCTTTTGAAAGAAAACTTTTCAAAATCATCTTTTCTTCAATCAACGAAGATCAAAACCTATAAGATCATTTTAAAAGAACAAGAGACAAACCCACTTTCAAAATCGCTCAACTTCTTGAATCAACAATCAATTTTCAAAGCTAACGAAAGATGATTGCAAAAATATATATATAACTCTAAGAAAATCCCTACCTTAAGTTTTGAAGAAGAAATGAGATGAAACCCCAAAATCAATAGTGTCGAAACTCGATCTTCACCGCACACAACGAAGCCCTCGAGAAGTTAACCAACTTTGATGAAGAACTTATGGCAGAACTCTAATGGATCTTGAGAAATCAAGGTTTTGATCCAATTTGGCGTAGGGAAATGTAGAGAGAAAGGAGAGGAAAGGGTTTTTAGAGAGAGAGAGATATACAAAAGTGATCTGAAATATGAAATTCACGAACTGATATAACATGGTCCGCTCGAGCGTGGAAAGCCCCGCTCGAGCGTCAAATACACTTTCCCAGTACTTTTGTAGACAGGTCAAACTTCTGAAACCAAACATTCTCCGCTCGAGCGCATAAACAGCCGCTCAAGCGGACAAGCAACTTCAAATGTATTTTGCATTTTTGCTTCGGGGGCGCTGCCCCTTAGACCCCCACGAGCTGACCGGGCAGCTCGATCCCCGCAGGGGCGCTGGCCTTGGACCTGTCAAGGGGTGCTGCCCCCTGGACCCCCGCAAGTTGACCGGGTAGCTCGATCCCCGACATACTCAGTGAAGTGGCAAAACTAGGATCGCTACAACCTTCCCCCCTTACAGAATTTCGTCCCCGAAATTTCAAATCAAACTATCCAAACAAAGGGTTTCTAGCAATCAAAACCACGCTATTTCATTTTCAAATCACAATATTAACTCTCAACCAAATTCTACCATGGTTATCTCATTAACAACAACCTCCCAAATACGCATAAACATGAAATTTCCCAAAAAGTAATGGCAACTCTAAACAACCTTATGCTTAAAACAACAACGCACATATCAACATGTGGTTAACAACTTTAAATACATTTCCCTCAACACTAGGGAATATTACAAAGAAAAGCAACTTAAGTATTTTCAAATAAATCCGGATATTTGGAGTGGACTTCCGCCTCCCGTTCCCACATCGCTTCTTCAACCCTATGGTGTCTCCACAACACCTTTACCAACGGTATAGTTTTGCCCTGTAGCACTTGCTCCCGGGTATCTAATATTTGAACCGGTCGTTCTTTGTAAGAGGCATCCTCATCTACCTCCAAGTCAACCCAATCAAGAACATGAGAAGGGTCGGGTTCATACTTCCTAAGCATAGATACATGAAATACGTTGTGAACTCCCGAAAGTTGTGGCGATAAAGCTAACCAGTAAGTCATTTCCCCAATTCGCTCTAAGATCTCAAAAGGCCCAATGAACCTTGGAGATAATTTACCACTCTTACCAAATCTCATCAAACCCCGCCTTGGTGAGATTTTTAGAAACACATGGTCACCAACTTCAAAAGATAAAGGTCGTCTCCTCTTATCGGCATAACTCTTTTGTCGGCTTTGGGCCGTAGCTAACCTCTTCCGAATGAGAACAATTTTCTCGGTTGTCTCTCTAACAATTTTTGGACCCAGTAACGGTGCATCACGCACTTCAGCCCAACAAACCGGTGATCTACAAGGTCAGTCATACAAGGCCTCAAATGGTGCCATCCCAATACTAGCTTGGTAACTATTGTTGTAAGCAAACTCAATCAATGGTAAGTACCTTTCCCAAGGCCTCTTAAAATCAAGGACACAGGCTTTAAGCATGTCCTCCAAAATATGAATGGTACGTTCCGACTGTCCATCGGTTTGAGGATGATAAGTGGTGCTAAGAGTCAACTTAGTTTCCAACGCCACTTGAAGGCTTTGCCATAACCGGGCAGTAAAACGAGGATCCCTATCCGATATAATAGTCACAGGGACTCCATGAAGTCAAACTATCTCTCTAATGTACAACTCTGTCAAGCGTTCAACTGAGTCGCTGGTGCACATCGGAATGAAATGGGTAGACTTAGTCAACCTATCAACAATCACCCAAACGGCGTCATTGCCTCGTTGTGTTCTAGGAAGCCCAACTACAAAATCCATGGTAACACACTCCCATTTCCACTCGGCTATTGGTAAGGGTTGTAACAAACCCGCTGGTCTTTGGTGTTTGGCCTTCACTTGTTGACAAGTAAGACACTTCGATACAAATAAAGCGACATCCCGCTTCATACCCCTCCACCAAAACTGACGACTAAGATCATGATACATTTTAGTGTCTCCCGGGTGTACCACAAGGCGTGAGTGATAGAACTCCCGAAGTACTTCCTCTCTACAAGATTCTGGTACAAACAAACGGTCTAGGTAACGTACACTCAAATCCGAGTGAACGTTCAAACCTTTCTCTTCTTTCCCATTGGAAATCTTAACATGGATTGATTCCACATCATGGTCTCCTCGTTGTGCCTCTATGACCTTACTAACCAAGGTAGGTTGAGCATTCAAAGTAAACAAGGTAGCACTCTCTCCGGACTCACCCAAGTGCAAATCAAACTTGCCAATAACATCTAGCATATCCCATTCCCGAATGGCCACACTTGCCAAACTACTCACAGATTTTCGACTCAAAGCATCGGCCACCACATTGGCCTTCCCCAGATGATAGTGTAACTCAAAGTCATAATCCTCTATAAATTCCATCCACCTCCGTTGTTGTAGATTCAAGTCTTTTTGAGAAAACAAATACTTTAGACTTTTATGAATGGAGAAAACCTCAAACTTCTCACCATACAAGTAATGCCTCCAAATTTCCAAAGCAAAAATCACCGCTGCTAATTATAGATCATGGGTGGGGTAATTTTTCTCATGAGTTTTCAATTGTCGTGAACCGTAGGCCACAACTTTTCCCTTTTGCATCAAGACACGACCAAGTCCATCCCGGACGTATCACAATAGACAGTGTAATTCAAACCCCTTCCCGGAATTATCAAAACTGGTGCGGTAGTCAATCTAGTCTTAAGCTCTTGGAATGACTTTTCACAAGCCTCACTCCACACAAATTTGATACCCTTTATAGTCAACCTAGTTAAAGGTGCAGCTAGTCTAGAGAAGTCCCTTACAAAACGTCGATAATACCCTGCTAATCCCAAGAAACTTTAGATTTCAAAAACATTCTTGGGTTGTTCCCAATCTTGTACGGCATCTATCTTTGAGGAGTCCACAGTCACTCCCTCTCTAGACACTACATGCCCCAAAAACTTCACCTCTGTTAACCAAAACTCGCATTTTTCAAATTTGGCATACAATTGGTGCTCACTAAGTAAACCCAGCACTACCTGCAAGTGAGTCTCGTGTTCCTCTTCAGAGGTTGAATAAATCAAGATGTCGTCCACAAAGACAACCACAAAACGGTCCAAGTATTCCCAAAAAATTCTGTTCCTTAAACCCATAAAGGAAGCCAGTGCATTGGTCAACCCAAAAGGCATTACAAGGAATTCATAGTGGCCATAACGAGTACGAAAGGCCGTCTTCTGAATGTCCTCCTCCCGGACTCTCAACTGATGGTACCCCGACCTCAAATCTATTTTTGAGAAGCAAAGAGACCCTCTAAGTTGGTCAAACAAATCATCTATTCTAGGTAGAGGATACTTGTTCTTAACTGTAACTCTATTCAACTTGCGGTAATCAATAAACAACCGCAATGACCCATCCATCTTCTTCGCAAAGAGAGCCGACGCTCCCCAAGGCGATGTACTAGGGTGAATGAAGCCCTTGTCTAAAAGTTCTTGGAGTTGAATCTTCAACTCATGCAATTCGGCGGGGGCAAATCTATACAGTGACATGGAAATCGGTGCCGTGCCAGGCACTAATTCAATGGAGAACTCGATCTCCCAGTGAGGTGGTAAACTAGTAAGATCTTCCGGAAAGACATCCGGGTATTCACAAACTACCTTTGGTAACTCAACACGAGCCCCCTCACTCTCACTATCCAAGAGAGTTGCGAGAAGGCCACTCAGCTTGCTCCTACTACGAGGGTCAACAACTAGCGACAAGGCTCTATCAACTCGGTTCCCCAGAAAATAGAAACGATCACCACCCAAAGTGCACACCATAACTCTCTGACAGTAACAATCAATCACAGCTTGATAAGAACACAACCAGTCCATGCCTAAAATGACATCAAAACTCGACATATCTAGCAACACAAAAGCAAATGGAAGTCGACGCCCAGTAACTTCTATTTCACAATCACGACAAGCCCGATCTAAATCAACTGTACCCCAACAGGTGACTCTACTCTAAGTGGAGGCACTAACCGCGCTACCTCTAATCCCAATGCAGAAGCAAATGCAGTAGATTTAAATGAATGAGACGCACCCACGTCTATCAATACATTAGCCAAAGAATTATACACAACAAAAATACCTCTCACAACTGAGGATTCTGGCAGCTGCTTTGGTATGGTAACAGCATACACGCGCCTTTGTGGCCCCTGATCGACTTGCTCCCCTCTCGGAGCATAGGCATGTTATACTGACTAAGCAGAAGTGGCTCCCTGATTAACTCGCAAAGCTTGGACTGATTGAGCCTGCTGGTGGCTCTGAGTCTGCCTCGACCCTGATGCGCCAGATGCGCCTCCAACTGTGGGCAAGTTCTTCATATGCCCTGGCTGACCACACTGATAACAATTAAACCCTTGACCTTTATTCTGAGACTGAGACTGAGACTGACTTTGAGATCGATTAAGTGGTGGTAACATTAACTGCCCTCCTCCCTTCTGTGGGTAAGAGAAGGCCTTGTGACCCGGTTGGCCACACTTGAAACACGAGAAGCTACTCGATGCACTTTTTTCCGGACCCGCACTAGGCAAAGGAAAAGTGGATCTAGACTGCTGTGGTTGGGACTGGGATATAGGTGTTCCTGCTCTTCTTGTTCTACCTATAGTCTCCTTGAGACTCTTGGCCCCTAGACCTCAAACTCCGAAGCCTCTCCTTCTCGGCTTGTATGGAAATTTCTGCGTGTGTCGCTGTCTCCATAAGACGGTCATATTCCCGAATCATATTTCCAACAAGCTTTAACATAATTTTTGTTTTCAATTTCTTTTCAAATTCAATGCAACGATGCTCTTCCGTTGCCACCAACTCTGGTGCAAATCTGGACAAACTAGAGAAGACTGCCTCAAACTCGACCACGGGCATGTCGAGTTGTTTGAGGTCTTTAAACTCTTGCCTCGATCTCTCCCTAGCAGTGGGAGGTATGTATTTATCTTGGAAAGCAACTGCAAAGGCTTCCCATGTCGGCTCCACTCTACCCTTGGCATATTTCCACCATTGACCCGCGTCTCCCTTAAGGTAGTAACTCGCTAGAGTCACTCTTAGTTCACTATCTTCGATGTGAAGCATCTCAAATGTCTTCACAGTTTGTTCGAGCCACTCATTTGCTTTTTTGGGCTCGGGACCATCATGGAACTCATCCGATTTGGCCCACAAGCACTCTCTAGTAAGGAAACTCGCCCTTGACTTCGTGGTGTTCTCTCGGGCTTGATTCTCCACCCTTAACAAGTTCATAGACTTCCTAAAAGCCCCTGCCATTTCTCGAGCTAGGGCCCCCATTGTGGTTTGACCCGCTTGTCCCACCTACTCGGCCACATTAGCTTGGCCGAACCCTTCTTATTGCACCGGAACCTTATGGACCGGTACCTCATGCACACCTCGGCGAGCGCTACCACCCCTCCCACCTCTACCACCATGGACTTGACCCCTTCCTGAAATCCTAATAAAGGACACAAGAGAAATAATTTAGCACATTAACTCATATGTGCTCATAACTTGACTCACACGTTTGACTACAACAATTCCATATATTTCTCTACCATATACACAATTCAATTTCACTCCACATAAGCACTTAGTCATGTAAACACATACGGACTATTCTTTTACGATGAAATCCGTCCCATGAAAAACCAAGAATTCTTAGTAGAACGAGTATTGATCAAGTACCCTTCCAATGAGACCTCAAGGAAATTAACAGGCGCAAACAACGTCCCAAAAGTCTAGTCCCATACCCATTTAATCACATAAGCATGTTATCACATAGTCACAAAATGCATAATACTTCTTAAGCATACTAAATGAACCCATTGTGGTTAAACAACCATTTCCCATGAGCTCTAAGTATTCAAACCTGGTAGCTCTGATACCAAGTTGTAACGCCCCAAATTTCTAGCCCAAATGATAATACATCAATCATGGCTCCTTCAAGGAAAACCAAATATAAATCTCTAAACTTACATTACATGATACAATAGTTCTTCATGCAACAATACATTAATCCAACAACAAGTAAATAAACAAAGAAATGCCCCTAAGGGTTTACAAGTTTCCAAGGCTTGAGCCTGGTTACACAAAACGGTTATTCAAACCCACACACATACAACCCTTGGCTTACACACAGAGTCACAGCAAAATGAGAGTCTCGTACTCTGAACACACACTTCCTCCCCTTTAGTTAGGAATGATGAATCCTATCAAAACACACATCTGGCATCCAAGATAAATTGTTAGTAACAATAAAATCATTATCGGCAATACTAGATATAGGAGTGAATGATGAATTAATATCTCTCCAAAGCTCCCGGCCCCCGTCCTCAAGACCACCCCCAACTGCTCAATGATATTCTGAAGAAACCAAAATGGATCATCAACCACTCCTTCAAAAACAGCCTTACTTCTATGAAGCCAAAGACCCCATAACACTTTGATTGATGCCACAACATCTTCCTCATTAGGAGCATTCCGAAACCAAGTTTCCAACCACTCCTGTACTAACATCGCCTCACCAATATTAAAATCAAAGCCCAAACGAGATCCCCGCCATATATATTTAGAATACAGACATTGGAAACATAAATGTTCAATGGATTTCTCCTCTACCAAACATCTTGGACAACACACAGAAGTCTCTATACTCTGTGAACGAAGGATAACTCGCACTGGCAATATTCGATGTAGTAGTTTCCAAATAAACAAAGCCCATTTAGGAGGAATATTGAGTTTCCAAAGTCTTTTCCAAACATCCCTTCTATTGTGTTCCCTAATTGGTGAGATTACAAGTTTCTCGGAAACCACCTTAGAATACTTGACTTGACCGAATACCTCCCATCTTTGGTTAATTTCCAAACCAATTGGTCCTCTTTCTCTTCCAGAGGAAGCTGAATATTACTAATGTGTTCAGCCATTTGTACCAGAGATAATGCTAGAACTAAAGGTTCCTTCCATACCTGATTTTGAAAATCAATCAAGTGCTCCACCTTAAATGAGCTAAAACATTGCCCCACTCTTCTTCCCACCATCTCATTACTGAGAGTAGGAATCCAATTATCCTCAAAAGGATCAATATGCTTGCCATTACCCACCACCCACAATAAACCTTTCAAAATTAATTCTTTACCCTATGAACAGCTCTTTTTAGGCTTAGCATGGATGAAATCAGTCCTGCGACAATATTTTGCTAATAAAACTTTACTCAACAGAGACTGAGGTTCATTTAAAATTCTCCATGCCAATTTTGCTAATAGCACTTGATTAAGAAAACCCGGATCCCTAAAACCCAACCCTCCTTCCAATTTAGATAAACAAATAGATGACGAACTCTTCCAAAAAAACCCCAAACCATCAGCCTTTTTCCACAGAAAATTACTCATTATACTCCGAAATTATATAATGTTTATTTTAATTCGCATTACAGTTAAGTTGGTAGGTTGAGAAGCATTTTAGTATCTAAAATGTCACTAACATAATTATTAAGAGTTAGATTAGTGGGAAAAAAAATTATACTTCAGTCAATTTTTTGTTATTTGGGTTTTCCTTGCCTCCCTAAATTCTTCTTCAAATCTTTAATCCAACTCTTCCTGCAAGTCTTTTATTCAAAAACTGCAGAACACATGAAAATATTAGTTTTATATTCATCTCAAGTACATTGATGGAATATTTGAGTATTTTTCTAAAGTTATAATAATACTTAATTGTGTAAATTATGATGATATTTTTTATATTTTGGTCCTTATGTCATTTTGATCTTTATAATTTCAGTCTCTATAATTTCAATTGGCTCAATGGATTCGAGATTCATGATGTTGTCTCATTGATTAAACTATTAGTGTTTTTTGATTGAATCAGTGTTATCAATTCGAACAAAATTGACACAAAATTTAAAATTAAAGATCAAAATCGATCTAATTGAAATTGCAGGTACTAAAATGACAAAATGAGCAAAATGCAGGAATTATAGATATAATTTTCCAAATGAATTTGAAATCATGAGATGAGAATAAAAATTTATGATTGTATAAAAAATAATAGAGATGAAACTTTATTTTAATGAAAAATATTCAAACATAAGATGTAATATCAAAGCTAGGGCTATATAGTCTATTGTAATTTATCGTTGTATAAAAATAATAGAGATAAAACTTTATTTTAATGAAAAATATCCAAACATAAGATGTAATATCACGTGTCAAAGCTAGGACTATATAGTCTATTGTGACTTCCTCTCACTCCTTTTTATCCTTATGTTCTATTTATAAAAGTTGAACATTGCTTAAAGAATTTAGCTACACTAACCAGATGGCCGTGGAGTCATAAATAACCACCACTACCATGCTTCTTAAAATATAAAGATATTAAATTTCTCATGACAAATGTAAATTTAAAATATATATACTAAAGCTTTTTAAGCTAAAACAAGAATAGTGAAATGTCATTAGTTATAATGTAAGAAGTTTCTAACTCTTATATTAAGCTAGTTGTGACATCTTTGTATAAGATCAAAGGAATAGAGAAAATGTCAAGTTCATATCGGAAATCTTATCTAGAACTAATCAATGGACCTTCACTCCTATTCACATCCAACACTGTCCGCTTATAGTTTTCTTCTGCACCACAAATTGACTTAAATAAAAAATCATTTATTCATGAGAAACTAACAATTTTAGGCCTATGATTAAGAACAAAAAATAAAAAATAAAAAAATTCAACAAAATGAAGAACTGAAAAAGATCCATCAATTAAACTGAAGATTAAATAATAGACAACTTGATTCTAATCTCTTCTGTGCAAAATATGGATTACAGGATTACCAGTTTATTAGAAATAATGGTGAATAAAGGGAAGAAAGAGAGTAAAAAAATTAACAGTAAAAAAAAAAAGAGAAAGAAAAACAATGTGAGAGAGAGAGAGAGGGGGAGAAGAACAATTACCATTTTGTTTTGCAGTTTCAAAATACAATGGCTTATGGGTGAGTAGGACCAATGGCATAATTACTTTACAAATAACTTCATAGTTTAGAGCCATTTAGCTCGTCATTCAACTACCCAAACAATCATTAACAGTATATTTAAATGTGAATTTTGTTAATAGAAAAACAAAAAATCCACTATATAGGGGTATTTGTTTTTCATTAACTGTGCAACAAACAGATAACTGAAAATATATGATGAGATGAATATGTATTTATATTTATCTGGCTTAGGTTACATGCTGTGGTTAAATTCAACAACCAACAAAACAATAAAAAGGGAGAAATAACATTATTGTATGTTACAGTAAATATGCAAAATGAATTTCACAATGCAACCACCAAAAGATCGAATGAACCTAAATTTGACAAGCACTCCTTCTGTATCGACAGTTGTTTAATAAACTACAAGAGTTGCCAAAAAACCCAAGAATGGATTTTCACAATACAATCAATAGCACTCCACTTGACCTGAGTATGATTCTCACTAAAAAGTTTAGAAATGTAGAATGTGTAGACGAAAGAGAAACCAGTCTTCCAATGATGAGTTGACTCCGTTGATGGCCATAGCTAGAGCTTGGAAAATTAATTTGATCAGAAAAATATGCATTATCTCTGATAAATTGATAAAGGAAATTGTCAGAGCATATTCACTAAAATTTATACTTACCATCTTTGTCCAAATTCAAAGATTATGCATAGCCAGCAAGGTTGTTCATGGATTCCCCACCTAGGAATAGGATGGGTTTCTTCTTGCAAGCTACTCTACCAGATCAAATCAAAGAAAGTGCGACCTGCAAAAGAAATATGATTTGGCCAAATTTAGTTTTCTTATACTACAAAAAGGAAAAAAAAATCACAACAAAAGCAAATAAAACAACGTATTCAATAATTTCTGTTTTCTAACATAGGATATCAGATGTTAAAAGGGCTATGGCTCCCTGAAGTGTAAGACAAACTCCGAGACACTGCCTAAAGACAAATTGATTTATAAATGTCTACAAACTTTGATGCTTCTTGAAGTATCCTAGACCAAGCACTTTAAACTAAGAACCCAAGAGTAAGCTCCACATAATTCAAAATTCAAGGCATCAAGTATGCAATTGTCATATGTTTTGTTGGCTCCCAATTGAAATGAGAAAGATCAGAATAATTTGGTAACACAAATATTAGATTCTGAAACAGATTGAATTAAAAAAGAGAAGGGGGGGGGGGGGGGGGGGTGAACTTAATACCTTAGAAACAAACATTAAACCTCTCGCCTATATTGTAATGGAATTTTCATCTTTTAATATTTCTCTTCGGCTGATTTCTTGTAATTTGGATGGGATGCCAGTTATGAACATTAGGTTTTCAGCCCGCTTTTTGTCAAAAGAAGATAAAAAGATCAAATATGTGTGCGCGAGTGAGCGCGGGTTTGTGTGTGTTGTGTGTGTGTGTGTGTGTGAGAGAGAGAGAGAGAGAGAGAGGGAGAGAGGGTGGGAGGGAGAGGGGGGGGGGAGAATACTACCTGCAAATCTTGAGCTGCACTTGATTTTTGTCATGTTTGTTTTAGCTTTGCTAGTTTTCCTTCTCAACTCGGAAGCACTTGGCCCTTCCAATAGCGTACGCTGATCCAGCTGATGCGAGAGTTCCAGCTCAATCACCTATTTCCAGCAAGCTACCTTCATTCAATTCAAATATCAGATAGTGATTGCACCAATTCTTTACATTAAAGAAAGATTAGCGCTTGCTAATTATAGGAGTGTTATACTTGATCAATTAGGGATAGAGGGAGAATACTACCTGCAAATCTTCTGCTGCACTTGGTCTTTGTGACCCAAAACTACAGACAAAATTAATCTTTTGGTTTCACATGCAAAATAATCTATACTTGAATACACGTTTCTAGATGGGTTAGAGATGACTTGATAGGTTAATTAACTACGTACATGAACCAAACTTGATTTGGAGATTTAAACAAAAAAAAGAAAGAAAAGGCAACGGAATGCTATATGTAATTTGTTAGATGCTCCAAGTAATAGATCATATATTGAAGTGTCTCAAAACAAAGAAACTGAAACATATATATATATATATATATACATATAGCCATTATGCAGAAAAAGGCAGGCATTAACAGACAAAATTAAAATTGAATTGAACTGAATCATACGATTTGAACTCCAAACAAGAACTACATATATGATTCAATCCTCCAAGTGGAATGTTGTTGCAGCTTCATCTTTATATTAATTGCCTCCGGCTCAAACTACCTCTGCACATGCAACAAATCAATATGCCTGACCAAAGTGTTATAATTGGAAATGTTAACTCAACTCAGGTGACATTTGCATACTCTAGGTAGCATGAAGCACTATGGCTTTTAGAATTAGTGATATACAAAATAGCATGGAAAACCCGTGTTTAAGGACATGTCATCTGAAGTAATGCTCTTAGGAACTGATAGTTAGGGCACCATGTCATTGTGAGTTTTAGATAGCTTCAGCAACTAAAATGAGATTATTTGAAATTGGAACATCAGAAAAGCATTGGTTTAAAATTGAAACATGCCATTTCATCAAATCCCATAGATGATTTTTTAGGAGGGATACAAATTCCTCAAATTTCAGGTACATTCTAATCAAACCTATAGATGATTTTTTAGTATGGATACAAAATCCTCAAATTTTAGGAGCATTCTAATCAACCTATAGATCATTTTTAGCAGGGATACAAAATCCAAAAAATTAAATTTTGATTAACACTGAAAATTGGCCTTTTCAATTGGTTGCAGTTAAACATAATAATTCCCATGTTCTAAAAACAAAGAAGACTAATATAATTAGAAAGTCATTTTTCTCTTCCCATTTTTCTGAAAATTATCTCATTCAATTCACATGTCTTGTTAATAACAACATAAAGCCAACATTTGCGTCATGAAGATGGATGCAATGCAACACACAAGAGCACATATATAGCCAATTTGCAGAAAGAGGCAGGCATTAATAGATAAATTAAAATTGAATCATACAATCTGAACTCTAAACAAGAACTACATACATGATTCAATCATCCAAGTGGACTGTTGTTGCAACTTCATCTTAGATTAATTGGCTCTTGCTCAAATACCTCTGCTGCACATGCAACAAATCAATATGACTGACCTACGTGTTATAATTGGAAATGTCAACTCAACTTAGGTGACTTTTACATACTCTAGGTTACATCAAGCACTACAGCTTTTAGAATTAGTGATATACAAAATAGCATGGAAAGCCCATGTTTAAGGACATGTTATCTGAAGCTATATACAACTTTTAGTGGCTTAATTGGATGTAGCTTAGTTAAAAGCAATGCTCCCAGGAACCCACAATTGGGGCACCATCTCATTGTGAGTTTTAGATCATTTAGCTTCATAAGCTAAAATGAGATTATTTGAAATTGGAACATCACAAAAGCATTGGTTCAAAATGGAAACATGTCATTTCATCAAATCCCATGGATACAAAAGTCTCAAATTTCAGGAATATTCTAATCAAACCTATATATGATTTTTTAGGATGGATACAAAATCCATAAAATTAAATTTTGATTAACACTAAAAATTGGCCTTTTGAATTGGTTGCAGATAACATCATAATTCCCATGTTTTGATAAGAAAGTTGACTAAAATATAAATAGGAAGTCATTTTTCACATTCCATTTTCTAAAAATTAGCTCATTCAATTCATATGTCTTTGTTAATAACAACATAAAACCAACATTTGCGTCATGAAGATGGAGGCAATGCATCACACGCCTTCCTAGTTTTTTTTTTTTTTGCTATAGAAAATCACTTTGCGCATTATAGAAAATCACTTGGCCTAATAACCTTGAGGTTATGGGTTCAAGTATTGAGACCATCACTTTGTGCATTATGCCAAAGGTTAGATGTGTACTCAATCTTTCCCTCCCAAACACACATTAATGTGTACTAATTGGGCCCTTTATTTTTATTTTTTTAGCTATAGAAAATCAATGTTTGACTCAAAGCTAAGCAGGAAAGCATTTTGAAGACCGGTTGATCATTGAAATTATGGAGACATAATTTTTGAATGACAACACGTGGCCGAGGTGACACCGAAGTGTCAGCCGAGGTGTCACGTGTCCTGGTCATGATGCCGAGATGATCTCGGCTAGGCCGAGGTTATCTGCAAGGATATTGGAATCCGAGATAAGTGGATAAGGGACAAGAGTCCTAGAGTGAAGAGGGAACTCAACCTAGATGAGGGACAAGAGTCCTAGAATGAGAGAAGACTTCAGTTTGGGTAAAGATAAGACTCTTAGAGAGTTTATCCTAATCCTACTGGGAGTCCAAGATCAGTAGTAATCCAAAGTCCATAGAAGTCAGGCTTCTATTGGGACTAGGATTGAGATGGCTATAAAAGAGAGGCACCCCCGTGGGTCTAAGGTACGTAATTTATGCTTTGAGCAGTGAATTTAGCACTTGATTATCTTTGAGAGATATACTGACTTGATCGTCGGAGTGCCCCCGGGTGGAAGAACCACCGCCGGAGCCTTCTCTTTCTGTTGCAGGTTAGCTGAAGCCATCTATTCTGCCGGTACTCTCTAGCTGATTACTAAACGGGCAGTGTGATCAGAAAATCACTCACACAATTTGGCGCCGTCTGTGGGAAAGAAAGAAGAATAGATGGCCAGTAACAGACAGCAAGAAAAGATTGGGGACGACACTCCTGCTGGGAGTGGGAGACCTATTGATCTTGATATCGAAGAAGACAACTGCAACAAAGAGACTCATGATAAGAATCATGGAGAAAAGGACGTCGGCAGGGAGGCGGCATACTGAAGAAATCAGACCGAAGTGGGTATTACAATAAGGACAACCTCCAGGAATGGAAGGATAGATACCTGCCGAGGAACGAAGACCCTTCCAGAAGGGATGCAAAGACGGGGGGCATGAACGCTCCCAAGGAAATAACATTCAAGTATAGAAGAGCTCAGCCTAAGTGAGCAGATCCCGGATCCCAGATCCTGGATCCCAGAAGACAAGATCTTGGCCTAAATAAGTAGGTCCGAGAAGACAAGGGCTCAGCCTAAGTGAGCAGATCCTGGATTATAGATCCTGGATCCCGGATCCCAGAAGACATGATCTCGGCCTAGATGAGTAGGTCCGAGAAAAGAAGAGCTCAACCTGAGTGAGCAGATCTAAGATTCCAGCAGACAAGATCTCGGCACTTAAGTCCGGGAAGAGAAGAGCTCAGTGAGCAGATCTCAGATCCCAGAAGATAAAAAAGAAAACACACAAGGTCGGACTACAGTTAGCCAGGTTGAAGACCTTTTATAAGGTCCGCAAAGGAGTATGTGGAAGCCATGCAGGGGGCAGAGAAAAGAAGAATATGTTTAACACTTGTTGAAATTTGTAGCAATTTACAAGTTGAAGTTAAACCGAGATGATGTTTAACACTTGTTGAAATTTGTAGCAATTTACAAGTTGAAGTTAAACCGGTATGATGTTTAACACTTGTTGAAATTTGTAGCAATTTACAAATTGAAGTTAAACCAAGATGATGTTTAACACTTGTTGAAATTTGTAGCAATTTACAAGTTGAAGTTAAACCGATATGATGTTTAACACTTGTTGAAATTTGTAGCAATTTACAAGTTGAAGTCAAACCGATATGATGTTTAACACTTGTTGAAATTCTAAGAGAATTTACAAGTTGAAGTTAAACCGATATGATGTTTAACACTTGTTAAAATTTGTAGCAATTTACAACTTGAAGTTAAACCGATATGATGTTTAACACTTGTTGAAATTCTGAGAGAATTTACAAGTTGAAGTTAAACCGATATGATGCTTAACACTTGTTGAAATTCTGAGAGAATTTTACAAGTTGGAGTTAAGCCAAGGAACGAAGATTAGCTTAACACTTGTTGAAATTCTGAGAGAATTTACAAGTCGGAGTTAAGCCGAGGAACGAAGATTAGCTTAACACTTGTTGAAATTCTGAGAGAATTTACAAGTCGGAGTTAAGCCGAGGAACGAAGATTAGCTTAACACTTGTTGAAATTCTGAGAGAATTTACAAGTTGGAGTTAAGCCGAGAAACGAAGATTAGCTTAACACTTGTTGAAATTCTGAGATAATTTACAAGTTGGAGTTAAGCCGAGGAACGAAGATTAGCTTAAAACTTGTTGAAATTCTGAGAGAATTTACAAGTTGGAGTTAAGCCGAGGAACGAAGATTAGCTTAACACTTGTTGAAATTCTGAGAGAATTTACAAGTTGGAGTTAAGCCGAGGAACGAAGATTAGCTTAACACTTGTTGAAATTCTAAGAGAATTTACAAGTTGGGGTTAAGCCGAGAAACGAAGATTGGTTTAACATTTGTTGAAATTCTGAGAGAATTTACAAGTTAAAGTTAAACCGAGGTCGTAATTGAGAGAAGATTGGCTTAAACACTTGTTGAAATTTTTGACAAAAATTTACAAGTTAAACCAAGGTTATGTTGAAAGAAGTATTTACATACTTGCCGGGATTACCATGTTGCCAAGACTTGGAAGAAATTTGAAGACAGAAGTCTTGCTAAGAGTGAAGTATCAAGTTGTAAATAACAATTGTGGAAATATTATGATAAATATTTTCAAGTGTTAGGTCAAAACCGAGATAAACCGATTAATGGGTACAACCGAGGTGTTACACCCCGAGGAGATTGCACAGTTAAGGTGTATGTTGAAAACGGGCATATGACTCAGGTCTACAGAGCACTAAAAGCACACTTAGAAGATCTAATGAGGCAAGGCCATCTGAGGGACCTCGTCGATGAGACCAGAACAAGGAAAAAACAGGCAAGACTGCCTCAAGCCAGCAGTTCCGCCTCCCCCAGCACAGCAACCTCAGGCAGGAGGACCTCGGGTAATTAATGTAATTCACTCAAAGGACAACGAGAACGAAGTCAGGGGAGAGACCCAGAGGATGAGGCACCTACAGCATGTCTACCAAGTCAAGGAGAAGAGACATCGGGCAGATGAGTGCTTGGGACCAGGAGTGTCTTTTACCGAAGCCGACCTCGAGATGGTCCAGCACCCGCATAATGATGCTTTGGCAGTATCCCTCCAGGTTGGGGAGTGCCAAGTGAAACACATCCTGATTGATCAAGGCAGCTCTTGTGACATCATGTATGTCCGATGTTACAAGGAGCTCGGCCTTCAAACCAGACGATATGGAACAAACCAATGACCCAATGGTTGGGTTCAATAGAACACCGACATGGCCACTGGGAGCAGCAAGCTTGGAAGTGCAATCCGGCACCAGAAAGATCACAACAGAATTCACCATCATCGACACTCCATCTTTACAACATCATCTTGGGAAGGCCATGGTTGCATGCAATGGGAGCAGTTCCCACAACAATTGCATCAACTATTGCTGTTCCGAACAGAACATGGGATTAAAGAAGTCAGAGAAGATTAACTGCAGGCGAAGAATTGCTCCATGGCAGCAATAAAATCCACTTGCAGCATTCGAGAACCAGAGAAGGCAGAGATTGAAAACGAGGACATAGAGGTCCTAGATGATGTCGGCAAGGAGCCAGCCGAGAAGAGTGAAGAGGCACTGAAGAAAATCCTCATCCAGGAGGGGGATGAAGAAAGTTTCTTTATTCTCGACTTGGGCTTAGCCGAAGAAGAGAAAGAGAATTGGAAGCTTTTTTTGAGAGCAAACATTGAGGTATTCGCTTGGACACCTTACGAAATACCTGGCATTGACCCCGAGGTCACTTGCCACAAACTGAACGTCGAAAGGTCGGCCAAACCTGTAATCCAACGAGCAAGAAGACCGACGTTGATGCACGTCGAAGCAGTGGAGGAGGAAGTAGACAGACTTCTGGAGGCCAGGGCCATCAGAGAAGTCAATTACCCGACATGGCTATCAAATACAGTGGTAGTAAAGAAGAACACATCGGCTAGAAAGGGTCTGTGACTACGGCGTAAAGCCAACTTCCTTAATATGATCCTAAATACAAATGAGGAAGCAACACTTGAAAAGAACACGCTTGTAGAAACAAAGTACCGAGGTTATGTTGATCCGAGGAGTCTACCTGATGATAATTCCGAAGTGATACTGATCCGAGGTATACCACCCCGAAGTAATTTGCAGAATATGTTCGAAAAAAAGTTGAAAAAATTCTAAGTATGAGGAAGCATATAGGCAGTAAGCAGAAGAAAGTATTCAACACTCAGAAAAAAACAAACACTTCGACTTGATGAAGGTGATTTCTTGTTCAAAAAACAAGCAGTGGGGCATCGGCCAACAAACAGACATTTTTCAGAAACAAAAAGGTTACATATGCAAAGAAAACAAAAGTACAAAGATGAAGACCCTAAGAACTAGGGACTAAGGCAAAGAACGTCGGACTAATCTACTTCAACGGTTGACAGTAGTTCAGCATCGGCAGTCAGCTGAAAGAGCTTCTCTACCATTATCTCGGCAACAATTTCAAAAAGGGACATGGTTCTAAGATCATGCAGAAAATAGAAACGAAGGCAAGAATCTGAAAATACAACAAGAAAAACAAGAAGAGAAAAATTCAGAGTCAAGAAGACAACAAAGTTCAAGAATAAAGCCAAGTGCATAGGCACTAAGTGAGTATGTGAAGAACAAGAAAGTAATGACCCAGACACAATGCTAGCAACAAAAAGCGGACATGACAAGAACAGTGCCAGGCATTCAAACAATTCAAAACTTGAAGACAGACGAAAATAGAAGGTAACAGATGGCAAATAAACAGATTCGAAGTAAAACAAAAGAGTTATGAAAGATTGAACTTAATAGCAAAGTAAAGAATTTATGAACCTACCAGGTGAAATGAACGACGATATGAAGATCGTCGGAGTCAAATAGATAAACTGGAAATCGGAAACTCACCAGAAAGTGTGAGTGGAGCAGTTGAAAAGCTCTTGAAGTTTACGAATTAATGGAACCAGAACCTCGGCTAGGAGGTGCGATCTCAAGCAGCTTGGAAAGCATGAAACTTGACACAAGTGTGAACTTTGAGGTCGGCGAGTTTGATCTCGGACAAAGGGGCACAGATGAACGAACAGTATAGGTTCCATCACCTCAGAATGCCGAGGTAATAGAACCTAGGGGGCAGTTGTGGAGACATAATTTTTGAATGACAACACGTGGCCGAGGTGACACCGAAGTGTCAGCCAAGGTGTCATGTGTCCTGGTCATGATGCCGAGATGATCTCGGCTAGGCCGAGGTTATCTGCAAGGATATCGGAATCTGAGATAAGTGGATAAGGGACAAGAGGCCTAGAGTGAAGAGGGAACTCAACCTAGATGAGGGACAAGAGTCCTAGAATGGGAGAAGACTTCAGTTTGGGTAAAGATAAGACTCTTAGAGAGTTTATCCTAATCCTACTGGGAGTCCAAGATCAGCAGTAATCCAAAGTCCATAGAAGTCAGGCTTCTATTGGGACTAGGATTGAGATGGCTATAAAAGAGAGGCACCCCCGTGGGTCTAAGGTACACAATTTATGCTTTGAGCAGTGAATTTAGGACTTGATTATCTTTGAGAGATATACTGACTTGATCGTCGGAGTGCCCCCGGGTGGAAGAACCACCGCCGGAGCCTTCTCTTTCTGTTGCAGGTTAGCTGAAGCCATCTATTCTGCCGGTGCTCTCTAGTTGATTACTCAACGGGCAGTGTGATCAGAAAATCACTCACACAGAAATTATTTAGTTTTTCACTTGACGAGAATCTACAACTGACAAGTGGAACTATTAAGTTTGAAAATTACAAAATAAATAACTCAAATAACAAATAACATTCAAGGAACAACATACAAAGTTTGCATAAGATTGCTCTGATTCTTCAAAATCATGTGCATCAACGATTACCTCTTCTCCCTACATTGATTATTAATGGACTACACTTATTGATTGTACTGCTGGCAGGCAATAAATCCAGCATTTACACTTGAAGAAAAACTGGAACTCCTCCTTGCAGAAGAGACCCTGTAACATAGCAATTTGTGGGAGCACAGAGAGATTAATAAACCTAGAAATAGATATATATATATATATATATATATATAAGTTGCAAAGAAAAAAAAAATATTATAAATTAACACATACTCATGATTTGACAAAGCATGCACTGGAGACCAGATAAACATGTATAATAATACATATAAAAAAGCTAGATTAAAACTGATGGACTTTAGAGAGAGAGAGAGATGGGGGGAAGAGAGAGAAATTACATAATTGGCAATAGACTATTTCATGCTTCATCTTGAAGGAGAAGATTCATCATTTGTAGGGGAAGATTCATCATTCATGAAATGCCTCGTGACCTGAAACCCAAAAAGAGGTAAACAACATTGGGAAGGTGGGGGATGGGATGGCGGTGAGAAGAGAAGAGAAGAAATCATGAATATGGATAACATTTGGAGAAATATGTAAGTTACCTTTAAATCTACAAGACATTGATGGATGGAATATGGGCAATCTTGTGCCATTCTTGGCCGCTTTCCTTGCGTATCTTTCCTTTAGAAGGGGACAAAATTGAATTCTCAAAGATTGTAAATTGGTCAGCCCCTTCGGCAGAGCTTCCAGTCCATCAAAATGTTGAATTAACAAGTGTCTCAAGGTAGTGAGGTGCTGAAGTTGATCAGGCAGATACTTGACCCCTTTCCACCCACATAAATCCAGACGTACCAAGGAGATGAAGGGGTGATGTTTGGGATTTGGGTGATGATATTTGGTATCATCATCATCAACCTCCTCCTCTGCAGTAGCAGTAGCGGAAGCGGAAGTGGAAGCAGATGCAGATGCAGCACTTACGGTGGTGGAAGGCCAGGGGAAATATTCGAGCTCCTCTGAGAAGTAACCTATCCTCAATGTTTGAAGGCTGGTCAGGCAAAATAGACTCTCCTCCCACCAGCCCGCCAATCTTGGACATCCTAGAATCTTCAAGCTCTGAAGGGATGGGAGGTTGCATAATTCATCTGGATCAGCAATTATTAAATTCGGACACCTGATTATCTCTAATGTTACAAGGGTTTGTTGTAACAGCCCCTTTGGTAAACATGTCAATTCTTCGCAACTTGAAATCAGAAGCCGCTGAAGAGATGTTAAGCCGCTGCAATTGGACGCTTCTACTTCTTCTTCTTTTCCTGCTGTTTCTTTAATCATAGACTTTAGCTTTGGGCATCTATATATCGTTAAGTCTTCAAGAGACGAAAGGTTTTGTATTGGCAAATAACATAGCTCTTCCGATTCATCTACTGTCAGCTTTCTTAGGGTTTTGCCGCTTTTTTCCAGCAAATCTACCAGTAAAACACCAATCTTCAATTTCGAACCCCTAGATACCTCTATGCTCAAGTAAGGGCGATGCGTATGATTGATATTAGCGAAAATCAATTCCTGTAAGGATAACAAGTGACCTGGAATTGTAGTCAACTCAGGGCAATGCCTAATGCGTACAAACTCAAGCAGAGGAAAGAACATCGTGGTGTCCAACGACGATGATGATACCCCAAGCCCACACCATTCTTCTATGTTCGGCATATATTCTAGATGAAATTTTCTTAGTGCTGGAAATACAACGGCCATAGCTTTTGTTGTTGCTGTTGTTACTGCCCCACTATAGCTACCAGTGATGATGCCATCGTAACATTGATCATGATCAACAACACTGTGACAACCATAGAATTCAGGACCAATACGTTTCAGATTACTTAATCCAGACATTTTGATAACCTCAAGATGCTGAAGGTGTCCGAGTGGTGGGACTTGTTCACATCTCGTACACTCGGATAATTCTATCTTAACCAAATTTTGAAGCAACTGCGCATCTCTACCACTCGTCATCCATGATGCAAAACTTTTTCTTCAAAATTCTGGAGTTTTAAAACCTTAAGGTTCCCATGAGGTTTAAGTCCTTCCAACACGTCTTCGTGGTTAATGCTAGTAGTGTCTCCCGCTGTTGAAGGATTGCCCACCCTATCCCAGTGAAATCCCAACTCACAAATGTTTGGTTTTCCTAATATTTTTGCCTTTTCTGCATCTTCCCTGCTTTTCACCTGTTGGAGATTGTAAATCATTATTTTACCTCTTAGTTTGCTTAAGCTACCTAGCTCTTCAATTTTTTGGCCCTCATCCTCACCCACAACAAAGAATGGTAATGTCTGCAAAGAAGTCAACTTCCCTATCATCATCGGCATCAATTTTCTGTTGTTTTCATTATCACCAATACAAAAATGTCTCAACCTCACCAACTCACAGAACTTTTTTGGAAGCTTTTCCAACTGGGTAAAAGATGGAAGTCTCAATGTTTGCAAATTATAGAGCATAGTCAAAAATTTGGCAGTGTTCCACAATATGACCTTGAGAGATCTAGATATTTCAAATGTATGAACTTACACATGGAATATGGAAACTCTTTCACACGGTAATTTTCCAAACTCAAGGCACGTATAAACTTGACATCTGCAATGTTTTTAGGAAGATTGCCAGTTGAAAATTGTGTCCTCCGTTTTGCAGTTGAAAATAGTGTCCTCAGTTTTCCAACATTTTCTTTTGGAATTTCAAAACTTGTTTTTCCCATTAAATCCAATGATAGATGTTGAACCTCGGGATGGTAATTCGCCTCAGTAGCAATCGAAGTCAAAACCAAACATTTACCCTCTGAGACATCCAGTGCTAGATCATGCACAAGATCGTGCATTTTGCATGTGGTAATGTTATTGTAGTCATCCAATTGTACATCTTGAAATAAAGAATTGTGCAACAATATATTAAAATAATCATTACCAACATCTTCCATTTCCAAATTACTTCCCGAAGAAGGCTGGAGATATCCTTGAGCCATCCAAAGTTGAATCAACTTATCCTTTTGAATGTTGAAATCTTTTGGAAAAATAGAACAATATGCAAAACAGTGTTTCAAATACGGTGATGGTAAGTGATCAAAACTTAACCTTAATATCGGTTGAATTCCTTCTTTGATTTCAGTTGACCTCCATATTTCACTGTTTATGATCAACTCCCATTCATGAAAGTGCTTCTTAGAGTACATTAAACCTCCTAGTGACTTTATTGCCAATGGTACACCCTTACACTTTTCCATCATTTTTCTACCAATAGCCACCAAATCTGGGGTCTTTGTTGGTCCTCCATTTGCAAATGCTCTTTTCCGAAACATGGTCCAACTTTCATTTTCTGATAGTTGGCTCAAATGATGAGTGAGGGATGGAGATGTCCTCATGGTAGATACCACTTGCATACTCCTGGTTGTAGCTATAATTTTACTTCCCTTGGAGCCACCTATCCCTATCAAGGAATCTCTCATGCTCTCCCATGAGTCCGAATTTTCATTCCAAACATCGTCTAGTACAAGCAAATACTTTTTTCCATTTAGTTTTGCTGCAAGCTTTCTCACTATTCCTTCAATATTATCTGTGTCAGACTTATCCCCAGTAAGAGATTGTACCATTTGATTCAATAGCTTTGGAACTATGAAATCATCAGACACACAAATCCACATCCTTTGATCACCAAAATGCTTCACCACCTTCTTATTGTTGTAAACTAGCTGAGCAAGGGTTGTCTTACCCATCCCACCCATTCCTACAATGGCAATGACGGATAAATCATCTACAGTGTTGTCAGAGCTAAGTAACATTTCTATCACTGTTGACACATCACCATCCCTTCCCACAACTTGTTTATCATCTACAAAGGGGTGAGTGAGCCTGAAATTGACTTCTCTAGGTTCAACACTAGTACTAGCAGCATTTAAGATCTGTTCAGCTGGTCTAAGACCGATGTCATTTGCTCCTTTACTAAGATCATCTAACAACAAATTGATATTCTTGACCTTATTAGCCATCTTGAAACGAAATGGCAGAGGATTTGAGAGGCAGAAGAAGAAGAACTTGCATACCTTGTTGTTCTTGACCTTATTAGCCATCTTGAATCGGTTTTGTACCTCCATCTTTCGTCGAAGGACTTCAAAGGCAAGCTCATCCAGCACGTCATCAGCACTGCATGCAACAGAGTAGAGTTTCTTCAGCCAAAGTTGCATGGCTTCTAGATTTACTCGCCGGTGGTTCTCAGCATCACGTAACAGAGCTTGTGTCAACTCCAACCTATTATGAAGCCTTTGAAGGTCATCCTTGAAACCCCACGCCAGTTTGATCTGTTCAGTTGCTAGTGGAATCAAGGGATTCAGGATCACCTGAGCAGCAGAGATGAGAACAGGGACAGACATCTTTGATCTTTCTTTTTCCTTACAATTCCGAAAGAAAACTTGGATTGGATTGGAAACAATTACTAGAGAATACAAAACAGACTTTTGTGTTGTGAAGCTGGAAGGTGTTGGGAAGCTTCAAGCTACCATTTCTAAAATAATTGAGAAGAGAACATGGGGGTGCTATTCTCTATATTCTATCCACAAGCCTTTGATTATTGGGAAAAATAAATGGGACAGGGCTGTTTGGTTAACTGTCTGACATTTCAAATTGACAAAACAACAAAAAAAAAAAAAAACTAATAAAAATTTCAGTTTAAATATTATTTTTTCAACTCCCTCTTTTTCAATTCATCACCTACTCTCCCCTCTTCCCTCATTTTCAATAGAGCATTTCAACTTTTAATTTTGATAAAAAAAGTGTTAAAAAATTTGAGTCAAATATTCATCAAATTAAAAAAAAAAAAAAAATTCATCAAATTAAAATTTTAAGAAAATCATTCGTCAAATTTAAATATGATAAAAAAATTTAAAAAATAAGAATTAAATATGATTTTTTTCCCATCAAATTTGACAAAATGAAAATTTTGAAATAAGAAATGATTTTTTATTAAAAATTTAATAAAATAATTAAAATAATTTGTATAAAATCAAACATTTTACTTAAAGGCAAATGCTAATAAGTGTCCCATATGCATTGTTTATAATGTTGAGAAGTGTGTAAAAAGTGTCTTGAAAATCTATAAAAATATTAAAAATTGTATTGATTTCAATAAAAGTGTATTATGTTGGGCAAATATTTTTTCTTTTAGTTGTGCCCTAGGGGCCACTTATTAGCAAGGCCCTTATTTAAATTTAAGGGTCCAGCTCCTCTATAGTTTGGAAACAGACTGGATGGTGTTGTTGGGCTTGATTTTGGATTCATCTTGATGATCCAAATCATACAACGTGTAGAGCTCGTCGAGTGGATAATCTTTGCAACAAATCACGTTAATCGGACATTGGTTGATACTTGATCAGCTTGCATTTGTGTTTGGAATTTATTTTAAAAATTATAAATGTCGTTGAATTCCAATTAACGTAATTTTTTGCAAAAATGATGTACTCGACGAACTCTATATATTGAATAGTCTGAATTATCGAGATGAGCTCACAATTGAGCTCAATATAGTCCAATAGCACAATTAAATTCGATTTCGACTGGAAAAGAAGCTGTGACCTAAATTTAAAATAACATAAACATTTAAAATGAAGTCTCGGTAGAAAAATAAATTGAAGACTAATAAACTTCAACCTATTCTAAGTTGGTGGAATTTTTTTATATATTAAAGTCAATCTTTTTATAATGTGAACCGTTTAAAAATTGAATAGGTACTTTTATTTATAAACTAAATTGAAAGAGGCATTTTCTAATTATGTGGAACTTGTATTATGATTGTGAGTAGTTTTTTTTTTTTTTTTTGGAATGGAGGTCTTTTTCAAATTAAAATCATCTTGTTAACAAGTGTCTTAATAAACATTAGTTAAGAATTTTTTTTAAAAAAAGGCTGCTATAACATATCATATAAAATATAAGTAGAGCAATGACTTTACCATGACAAGTTTAAAAGTGAGACACATGTTCATTCTTAGAATATGACATGTGTCATATTTAAAATGTTTCTTGGTTTTTTTTTTTTTATAATAAATATTTTACATTTTCTATGTTTCCTTCTAAAATGTCTTTTCATTTTCTCATCAAATTTTGTAACTCTCCTCCATACAATGGATCATTTTAATTTTGCATTTAATACTATTTTTAGTTGATGAAAATAATGAGTTTTCGAAAAATATTTAGAAAGTATAGTTTTTGTTTGCTAATTGAGAGCAACTGTATAATGGGTTCAATTTCTTTTCTTCAGGAAAACCTGTTTGCATTGTACTTTTGTTTTTTTTATTTATATTTTTTTGAGAGAACGCAAGATATTTGGTTGTTTAACTGTTTCCAAAAGCTGTTTTTGACAAAATTTTATGGATACATTTAAACATTTGTTTTTGAATCTATAACTATTATTTTCATACAAGGATTGTTTTTTTTTTTTTTTTGAACTACTACTTCTTCTTCTTCTTCTTCTTCTTCTTATAATTATTATCATTTGTTTCCATAAGCACAAAACAAAAATGATGGAAAAAATACATACATATTTTTTTTTTGGTTGTATTGAGTCTTCACAAAACTACTTTCTAATTTTTTTTTTTTTTCAAAAACTCATAATTTTCATCAAATAATATAACTCTCCCTCTTCCCTCATGTGATATTTAGTACAAGCCTTTTTTTTTTTTTGAAGTTAGGAAACCTATTATATTGAGTTATGTCATTTGTAATAATCAAATGATACTTTGTCGAATACTTTGTGTATTTCATTCACAAAAAAATATGTCGATATGATAACTAGAACTTGTTCAATTTATTATATTTTTCACTAAAAAAATAGGCGACAATTGTGTTTTTAAAAAATAAATCATATATTTTTTTAATGACAAAAGCAATAATTTGAACAAGTTGCAGTTATCAAATTGACCTAATTTTTTTGTGAATGAAATATAAGAAGTACTTGACAAAATAGATGGTTTGAATAATTAAAACAGGATCTGTAATGGACTCTACAAACCTAAACAATCTCTTCCAATCCAAATTTCAGACAGAAGGAAATCTCATCTGAAAAGTAATAATATGTAGCGTCTTAATTAGACCCTATTGTACAGTCATGACTTTACACTTGTCACGGTTGTTGCCTTAGAAAAATGCTCCCTAGCTCGATTTTTTTAGGCTCGAGTGGCCCGAAATTTTCTCTCTCCCTATCTCTATTCTAACACTCCCGGTATCTCTCTCTCTCTCTCCAAAAGCCTCCTTTTTCTTCGATACCCACAATCCGGATCACTGTCAAAGTCCACCGAGTGGCCATTTTTTTTCCCCTTCTCTTTTCTTTTGAAACAGAGATGCCAAAGAAGAAAGAGAGGGGAAACAGAGAAAAGAGGGAGGAAGATAAAAGAAGAAAAGAAGAGAGGGACACAAATCTATGTGTGTATACACATAAATCTATATGTGTATACACGGATCTATGTATACACACAGAGCGATAGTGACGGTGATGGGCAATGGTGATGGTGGCACCAGTGGGTGGAGGGTTTGCGACGGTGATGGAGGGGTCGATGGATGGGAGTTCCGATTCTCTCTTTGTTCCCTCCCTTCTATCTTCTTCCCTCTTCTCTCATTCTCTGCTTATTTTCTCCTTCTTCTTTCTATTTCAGAGTGAAAACATATAGAAAAGTTGGGAAGGAAAAAGAAAAGAAAGGAAAAAAAAAAAAAGAGGTGCCAAAACGACGTCGTTTTGACACCTTGAGCCATTCAAGCTACCTAGGGGGTGAGTGCCGCATGTGCAGGAGGCACGCTCCACACATACGAGGATGAGTGCCACAAGTGCGGGAAACACTGAGTTCAAAAAATTCAGCTTTTCTCTCTTTTTGGGCTGTGTGTATATCACTTTTTACACTTCTCTCTCTCTCTCTCTAAAAATCATTTCCTCCTCATTCTCTCTACATTTTCTACACCAAACCTCTTAAAACTCTTGATCTCGTTAGATCCATTGCATTTTTAACCCAAGTTCCTTCATCAAAGTTGGAGAGCTAACCGAGGGCTTCGTTGTATACGGTGAAGATCGGGTTTCGTCACCGAGAAATTTGGGGGTTTCATCTCATCTTTTCTCCAAACTTAAGGTAGGGATTTTCTTAGAGTTATATATATATTTTTGCAAGATTATGTTGATTTGGAATTCTTTTGGAAAGTGTAGGAACTTTGATTTTTGTTCATGTGAAATGATGATTTCAAAATGGGTTTACACCTTGTTTTTCTTACAATATTTGAGAGCTTGATTACATTATGAGAAAGGGTGTTTTGGGAAGAGATTCCCTCTTTGAAAGATGGAGAAATGTTTAGTTTTGGCAAAAAGCCTAAAATTTGAGATCTTATGAGAGATGTTGGGAATTTGTGAATGTTTATCTATTACCATGATAAAATGAATGAATGATTGAAAAATCTCTTGTTTACTTAGCAAATGGTAAATTTTCTTGGAAATATGAAAATTGTTGATTTAGGGAGATTGTTGCTCAAAATGTGGCATAATCATGAAATGATTGATTGGTTGAGAACATATGGGTGTGGAAATATTATTGCTCTTGATGGGTTCATACGGATATATGATGATCTTGTGAAATGCATTGGAAAGAGGGAATGGAAAATCTTGATCACAAATGGAACATTTGTGTGGAAGCTTTGAAAAAGGAAAGATGTTGCATAGCATGGATAACTATTGCATTGCATGGATAATTATTGCATTGGCATTCAATACTTAGTTTGTTATAACATTTTGAATTGGGATTTGAAACCTTGCATTGAGAAAGAAACATTGTGAAATGAGATTTATTGTAATGTTTTGGAATAAATACGTTGGTAAGTCCGAATAGGAGGTGTAGATGAAATTGATTAAGTTAGCTTGAGTGTCCAGAGTGAAAGACCGAAAATACGCGCGGATGAGGTACCACTTCCTTTCCGGTTAGCAACCGGTAAAGTGGGGTATTGGTAGTGCTAGTTATGCCTACTTGCAGACACCAACCTAGGGATTACCTGAGTCGTATTTACCGCTTCCTTGAACTAAATTGATAATTTTTGAACTGTTGAGATTTTAAGTTATCATTGAGCATGATGGTTTTTAAAGATGTAAATGTGGTTTTCCTTCAAAAAGCATAACATAGCATGGCATGTGCATTTCAATTTGTGAAGCTTGTATAAAATGTATATACTTTGTTAAGATTTCTCTACTGGGCTTTATGCTCACCCCTATGGGATTTTGTTGCAGAAAAAGATGTGGTAATCCCGCCGAGTTAAGGGCGTGGACGTATTTTGTGGAGAGCAAATGGCTCTTATTTTGTTGTGGTTATTTGCTAGCCAAGGGCTATAAATGTATGGATTCATGAAACTATTTTTGTGTAACCAGACTTAAGCCTTGGAACTTGTAAGCCCTTAAGGGCATTTATTTACTTTTGATTGAATATTCTACATGCTATAAATTCATGTGTTAGAACCCATTGAATGTATAATCGCATGTGGGATTATTTTGTGTAGTCATTGAGATCATGTAATGGAAAGTGTTGGGATTTACTCCAGTATCTCTTAAGAGCCATGGTTATTGTTATATCCATTGTATATTTTTTTTGGGGCGTTTCATATTTTGTATTTTACTTGTATCTTAGGGACACATATTAACAAGACCCTTATTTAAATTTAAAATAACATTAGAGAAAAATTGAATATGCTTTTAACCTAGTGGTCTCCTGATCATCATTATTTAAAAAACCTTTCAAATTCTTGTGGAGGCAAAACCTTCCATTTGCTTTTACAATTTAATTAATCACATATGCATTCAGAAAAAAAAAAAAGAAAGAAAGAAAAGACCCACCAACATCATCCTCAGTAATATTGGAGTAGTGAGTGTGTACATTAACCAAAAAAATAAAATAAAATATAGATTATAATATCAATTTTTATTAATATAAAAAGTACAAAATAACATTACAAATATATATAAATAAAGTTGTTTTCTTTAGGGTCGAATTTTTTATTTTTAAAATGCACCTAACTTAATGTATCAAAATTTAACTTTTATTTATCCTATTTTATTAGTGTACTTTTAGTTTATAAACCAAATTTTACTAATAATGTCATTAATATTTGTCACTTATTCTTCTAAATACTAAAAACGGAAAAAAAAAAAAAAAAAAACATGAAATTTAATGAAAAATGAAAAGGAAAAAAAAAACTAAAATTTAGGCCACATCTCACTTATCTTCTTAACTAAAAATTTGAACCTACCTTGCACCAAAATTCAGCACTACCACCATATAAAAGTCGCACCACAACTGAAATTTATTAAAATTTCAATATCAATCTTTCACTACAGCAACAATTACCTCCCTTTCTAGCGCTAAAATTTTAATTTTCTTTCAAATTCCACTTTTTTGCTAAAATATAGGGATAGAATTGTACAAAAGTTGCCTAACTCGCCATCTTTGAATAACTTTTTTATAAACTCCTACAAGTTATAATAATAATAATTTATTTTTATTTAATCTCGCACATAACACGAATTTTATGCCTATTTCTCAAATAATTGAAAGATGAGAACATGGGGGTGATGGGTGCTATCTATGTTTCTCTATATTCCATTCACAAGTCGTTGGTTATTGGTAAAAATAAACGGGACAAGGCTGTTTGGGGGAGTAATTTACAGGGGTAACACAGATCACTGATGAAATTTCAAATTGACCCAAAAATTAAAATTAAAAAAAAAAACTAATAAAAATTTCAATTAAAATTTTTTTTTTAGTTTGATCATCTGATTCAATACTTAAAACTGAATGTATTATGTAATAATCAATTAAGTCCATTTGATAACTATAAAAACATCACTTAAAAATTTAAGTGCTTTTTAAAATGTAAGCTAAAATTAAAAAAAAAAAAAGAAGTTATATAAAACTTATTTAATTCTATCTGAATTTATAAATACTAAACATAAGTATCGATATATACTATTATAAATTTACTATCAGCACCACCACCACCACCACCACCATCGCTACCCCCACCACTGACACAACTACCATCACCATCATCGCTTCCACTACCACCACCTCCACTACTACCACCACCTTCATCACCATTGTTATTATTGCCATAAGCGCCACTATCATTTTACTATTATTATCATCGCTACTACTACCATCACCACCATGACACCACCATCAATGCTACCACTACCACTACCATCAACACTACCGCTACCACCATCACCACCACCACCACTATGCCACCCCCACCATCAAAATATAAAAATTAAAATAAACAATTTAAAAATAATAAATTTCAAATTTGATCTTATACATATCAAATAATTTATTTTTAATTTAACATTTACATTTTTATCAAACAATATTTTAGCTTAAAAAATTCGACATTCAATTTTAAATACTTAATTTTTACATTTTCAATTTTAAGCTTTATCAAACACCACCATACTCTCCCTATTCCCTCATTTTCAATAGAGCATTTCCAATCTGTCAACTTCTAATTTTGATATATATAAAAAAAGTGTTAAAAAATTTAAGTCAAATATTCATCAAATTAAAGAGTCATTTTTTCATCAAATAAAAATTTTATCAAAAATGATTCATCAAATTTAAATTTGATAAAAATTTAAAAAGATAAGAATTAAATATGATTTTCCCCCCATCAAATTTGATAAAAATAAAAATTTGAGATAAGAGAGGACTATTTATTTTTAAAACTAATTGATAAAAATTTAATAAAATAATTAAAATAATTTATATAAAATCAAACATTTTATTTAAATATAAAATAACATTAATAAAAATTGAAGGTTACGTTTGGTAGAGTTTTATAAATATGATTTGAGAGTATGAGTTGTGGAATTATGATTTGAGTGTAGAAAATTTGTTTGGTTATGATTTTTGAATAGAGTGTTGAATTGAGTGTGGAATTGAGTTTTGAAAGTTTGATTTGACATGTGAAGTAAGAAAATTTGTTTGGTTATGAATTTTGAAAAGAGCTTTCAAAACTTAATTCAAATTGTTATAACTCATAACAAAACACATTACTTTCACACTATTGAAAATTCTGATCAACACTCATAACCAAACTCTTTTTAAAATTCAATTAAAAAAATTTATTATTAATAGAAAATAACATTAATCAATTTTTTAATTGAAAATACTACTAAGGAAATAATTTTTTTTCAAAATAAATATTCAAAAAATTTAAATCATAAATATTTAAATAATTTAAATAATCTAAAAAATTTAATAAGTAAAAAATTAAAATAAATATTCAAAAAATTTAAATCGTAAAAATTTAAATAATTTAAATATTCAAAAAATTTAAATAATTTAAAATGTTAATAGTTTAAATTTAAAAATAACTCTACACTCAAATTGTAACCAAACACATAAAACAAAACTCAATTAAGAAATTATTTTTAAAACTCATAACCAAATATATAACTCGAAATTCCATACTATTTTCACAACTCTACACTCAAATCGTAACCAAATACATAACAAAAAAATTAAAATATTTAAAAATATTTTTATAAAATAGAGTTTGAATTTACTTTTATAAAATATTTTAAAATTTAAAAATTAAAATCGTAATATTTTGAAATTAAAATATTTAAAAATATTCAAAAAATTAAAAATTAAAAAAATCGTAACATATTTAAATATTTAAATATTTAAAATCTTAACAAAATTAAAATATTTTTTAAAATATTAAAATATTTAAAAAATTAAAATATTGATTTGAATTGAGTTTTGAAAAGAGTTTTGAATTATGTGTTTGGTTATGAATTTTGAAAAGTAATGAATTATGTTTTGAGAAATGGATGTAGAATTATGATTTAAAAGTTCAAAACAAATAACACACTCAAATCAATGGGTGAAATTATAATTCGAAGTACTCACCAAACGGAGCCGAAGGTTCTCTTAACGCAGCTGTCTATGCATCATCATCATTTAAAAAACTTATCAAATTCTTATAAAGGCAAAACATTCCATTCGCTCTTACAATTTAATTAATTACATATGCATCCAGAAGAAAAGACCTACAGACGTCATCCACAATAATATAAAAGTGTTGAGTGTGTACATTTAACCCAAGAAAAGCAAAAATTAAAATAAAATATACATTATTTTAAAATTGAAAATGCTCTCCACATCATCATCATTTAAAAAACTTGTCAAATTCTTGTCAAGGAAAAACCCTCCACTTGCTCTTACAATTTAATTACTCACATAGCATCAGGAAGAAAAGACCAACCAACATCACCTGCAATAATATAGGAGTGGTGAGTGTATACATTAAAAAAAAAAAATTAAAAATTAAAATAAATATATATTATAATATCAATTTCTATTATGTAAAAGTAAAAAAAATAACATTAAAAATATAAATAAATAAATATGTTTTCTTTAGGGCCGGCTTTATACTTGACGAGGCCTAAAGCGAAATATTGTTGGGAGGTTTTTTTTCTTATGTGTTTTTAGCTTTTTATTTTCTTGTAATCAAATTTTAAAATTTTCCCAGCTGGGTAAATGCAGCTGTTAATGCAAATTTTTTTGTTTTTGTTTATTTAGCTGTTAATGCAACTGTTTTTAAAATTGATTTTTCAGTGTATTAGTTTTTTTTTTTTTTTTTTTTTTACAGCTTTTAAGTTCTTTTCAGGTTTTAATTTATCTATTCTTTTATGGTTTATTTTGGGTGTTTTCTGAGTTTATTTTTGGGGTACTTACGTGTAGGTCCTATTAACTAGACTTATTTACCTACAGGTCCTAACTAATAAATTTAACACTATAAAAATAAGAGATTGATAAATTTATCACTATAAATTTATTCATAAAAATAAAGAGACTGATAAATTTATCACTATAAATTTATTCATAAAAATAAAAGACTGATAAATTTATCTTTATCACTTAATAAATTTATCAACAGGACTTAATGGGTAATAAGTCTCAAAAGTAGGACCTATTGGTAGTTTACCCTTTATTTTTCCCATCTAATTTTTCCTTTTTATTTGTGCTTTTAATTAGGTTATTTTTCTGCTCTTTTTTTTTTTTTTTTCCCAGATGTTCTGAGTGGTTTTTAGTGTTCTAATTTTTAAGTTGTTTTTATCTTTCAGTCCTTTTACAATTATAGACGAGATATTTTTCAAAATATGTCTAATTTGTTATTTTAAATTATAGACGAGATTTTTTTACAAATATTTTGTTTTTTATTTGGGCCTTAGCGACACTTATTAGTAAGATCTTTATTAAAATTTAAATAACATTAGAGAAAAATTGACGATGCTCTTAACTTAGCTGTAGTTGTAACGCTCCCAAAATAAACCCACAATGATACATTAATCATACAAGAAAGAGATATCATATTACCAACATCAGAGTATTCTTACAAGAGATATTACATGTTAACAACAAAAGTAAATGCTTTATTGGCTTACAACTTTCTAAGTCAATACTTAGGTTCAACAAAAGTAAAGTTCTAACTCTTTATACAAAATAAGCCATTGGCTTGATATACATGTAATATGAAAGATAATCACAAAAGATAAGCCTTCAGCTTCTACAACCTCCCAAGCTAAGACCTTGGAAGCGGCATATCACTTACACTTGAAAATGATGTCCCATATAGGGTGAGCCAACGCCCAGTAGAGATATGCTAAACATAATATGAGCAATAACTAAAACATGAGCATTTGATAAATGTTTAACTCATATAAGCCAACGTACAACACAATCCAATTCCATGACAAATATGTCCATGTTTCATTTCACTTTTCTTTACTTAACCAATTTTTAATTCATAAACATGACTCAGAACCTGGCCAAACAATTAAATGAGATTACAACTCATATCAATAATATTTCCATTTCAAATGAGATAACAACTCATATCAAAACACTTCCATACTTCACAATTCACATGAGATCATAACTCATAATAAAACACTTTCATACTTCACAAGTGATACACAGATTTGCTGTATCAATGGAGTCCATCCCCTATCTCCTCCCAAATAATATCCGGTTTAAGAGTCCATCCCCTATCTCCTCCCAAACTGTGGAGTACATCCCCTATCTCCTCCCAAACAATACCATGTATATAAACAATTATCATATACATTGATCAATCAACACACGTATTTGATGTATTATTCCAACCGTCATATTCAACGACATATTCACCGTGATTAGTTTTAATTCACCTAATCATCATGCAGTGTCTACAACAATCAAGACTATCCTCCACCGATAGCCCAAAGCAATTATTTCTAAACAGATAATAAATGCATCAACGGATAAATTATCAACATTCTTAAAGGTGAGTGATTAATCTATCCAACTCCACCATTTATTCTCATAACTTCCCAATTTCATTATTTTCAACTCAATTTCATGTTTTCATAACTTTCCAAATTAATTGTACAAATTAATTCATAACAACAAATTAGGGCTTTTCTCCCCCTTTTCTCAACATTGACCCAAAGGCTCAAATATTACCATTAAACATCAATAACCTCATTTTAGGACCCAAATACACATGTATTGGCCAAAAGAACAAAACCCCTCTTTTCACATTAGAAACCCTAACACCCAAAACTCCTAAGTTTCAACATTTACTCAAAATGACTACAAGTTTATGTCAAAGACCATAGAGATGAGTAGTTATTCCTACCTCAAATTTCGGAGCTCAAAGGAGATGATGAAGAAACTTGAAAGTGCTCCAAACCTAAAGATTTTCGGATCCAAATGTAGCCCACACCAAGCTCTACACTTTTTACAAAGGGACAAGGGTGGAAGATCACTAGATCTAGATGATTTCGTAGAGAGAAGTTGTATTCTAGAGAGAGGGGCTCTCAAATGAGGGTTTAGAAAAGTAAGAGAGAGAGTGAGAGTTGAAAAAGTGATCTAAAATGACACAGTCCAGATCTGATATACGTATGACCCGCTCGAGCAGAGAATAGGACGCTCGAGCGTCAAATACAAAAACTGGATCCGCTCAAGCGCAAAGATACCCACTCGAGCGCCAAGACACAACAGCAAACTCCACCTGCTCGAGCGCAAAAAGGGAACCCGCTCGAGCGTAGATTACACTCCTCCAGTACTTTTACAGATTTCGAACACCCGCCCGAGCGCAAAGATACCCGCTCGAGCTTAAAGAACACCGCTCGAGCACAAAAAACACTCTTGCAGTATTTCTGCAGACGCACAAAATGCTGAAAGTGTGCAAACTCCGCTCGAGCGCAAGAAGACCCGCTCAAGCGGATCACCAAAAACCTGGGCAACAAGAATGGGGACCAAAGCTCAACCAACATGTTTCAAACTTGCCCAACACAACCTAAAACTCAAATACAAGGAGTAAAGGATGGAATTGAGAATAAGACAACAACACATCCACGGAACCGAGTCCGGAATACAATAAACAATGAAGGAGAAAACCCGAGATCGCTATAATCCACATCTTCATCACTTAAAAAACCTTTCAAATTGCAAAACCCTCCATTTGCTCTTACAATTTAATTAATCACATACACATTCAGAAGAAAGGGCCCACCAACATCATCCTCAATAATAGAGAAATGCTATATATTCCAAATATTTTACCAAACTTCTCACATGGGGTGAGACTCACACAAATCCACATGTGTGTGGGTCCCATACACATGTGAGAGGTTTGGTAAAATATTTGGGGTCTCTAACATAACTCTCAATAATATAGGAGTGGTGATTGTGTACATTAACCACAAAAAAATAAATAAATAAAATTAAATAAAGTATAAAATATTTTAAAATTGAAAATGCTCTTAACTTAGTTGTCTCTGCACATCTTCATTTTAAAAGCTTATTGAATTCTTGTTAAGGAAAAACCCTTCATTTGCTCTTACAATTTAATTAATCACAAAGGCATCTAGAAGAAAAGACCCACCAACATCATCCTTAATAATGTAGGAGTGGTGAGTGTGTACATTAACACACAAAAAAAAATAAAATAATAATAATAATTATAAAAAGTACAAAATAACATTAAGAATAAATATAAATAAAGATATTTTCTTTAGGGCCGGCCTAACACTTGACGGGGCCTAAAGCGAAATATTATTAGGAGGTTTTTAATTTTAATATGTAATATTATTAATCTTGAAAGTTTTTTTTTTTTCTTCTTCTTCTGTTTTTTTTTTTTTTAAAATTTTGAGAGGGTTATAAAACGAAAAGAAATGAAAATTGTTGTAAGTTATTCGGTGATTAGAACTTACACATTTAAAATAAAGTATAAAATATTTTTCAAAATATGTGTAATTTTTTATTTTGAATTATAGATGAGATTTAGGAACACTGGTTAACAAGACTCTTAGGTGGTGTTTGACAAGTTGGTTTGTGGCTAAAATGAAAAATGTTTTGTGGCCCTAATGGCCCTAATTTCCTGTTTGGGTAAGTTTGTTTTTTTTTTCTTTTTTTTTTTTACCTGATATGGAAATTAGGGCCATTAGGGCCACTAATTTTTGAGCTACCAACCAAAGCCCGGCTAAAATAGTTACAAAAGATAAAATAGGCTATTTTAGCCATAACAAACAAAACATCACATCAAACCCATAATCATTACACTCTTCTGTCACAAAAAAGTCAAAAAAGTCAAAAAGCTAAAAAGTCCTTCCCAAACCAAGTTTTTTAATCCAGATTAAAATAGCCAAAAAAGCCAAAAAGTCAACCCACTTTTCAAACAGAGACTTATTTAAATTTAAAATAATATTAGTGAAAAATTAAATATGCGTTTAACTTAGCTGTCTCCACATCATCATCATTTAAAAAACCTTTCAAATTCTTGTGGAGGCAAAACCTTTCATTTGTTCTTACAATTTTATTAATCACATATGCATTCAGAAGAAAAGACCCACCAACATCATCCTCAATAACATAGAGTGGTGAACATTAACCACCACCACCACCCCCCCCCCCCCCCAAATAAATAAATAAATAAAGTATAGATTATAATATCAATTTCTATTAATATAAAAAGTACAAAATAACATTACAAATATATATATAAATAAAGTTTTATTTATTTATTTATTTGCGCTATGTTTGGTTGGAGGATTTAAGGAGAGATTTGGAAAGTGAAACGGAAAATGTAGGTGAGACATGAATAAAATATATTTACATTTCGCTTAGTTTTACACACATTTTCCCTTTCTTTTTCTAAATCTATCCCCAAATCCTCTAACCAAACACAACGTTAGCATTAGGGTCGAATTTTTTACTTTTAAAATGCACCTATCTTAATGTACCAAAATTTAACTTTTATTTATCCTATTTTATTAGTGTACTTTTAGTTTATAAACCAAATTTTACTAATAATGTCATTAATATTTGTCACTTATTCTTCTAAATACTAAAAACTAAAAAAAAAACATGAAATTTAATGAAAAATGAAAAGAAAAAAAAAACTAAAATTTAGGCCACATCTCACTTATCTTCTTAACTAAAAATTTGAACCTACCTTGCAACAAAAGTCACCACTACCACCGTGTAAAATTCGCACAACTGAAATCTATTAAAATTTCAATATCAATTTTTCACTACAGCAAAAATTACCTCCCTTTCCAGCTCTAAAATTTTAATTTTCTTTCAAATTCAACTTTTTACTAAAATATTAAAAGAAATAGGGATAGAATTGTACAAAAGTGGCCTAACTCGCCATCTTTGACTAACTTTTTTTATAAACTCGTACAAGTTATAATTATTATCTAATTTTAAATAAATTATTAATTTTTATTTAATCTTGTAAATAACACGAATTTTATGCCATTTTCTCAAATAATTGAAAGATGAGAACATGGGAAATGCCAATTTCTCAAATAACTGAAAGATGGAACATGGGGGTGATGGGTGCTATCCATGTTTCTTTATATTCTATTCACAAGTCGTTGATTATTGGGAAAAATAAACGGGACAAGGCTGTTTGGGGTAGTAATTTAGAGGGGTAAGACAGAGCACTGGTGAAATTTCAAATTGACCCAAAAATGAAAAAAAAAAAAAAAAAAGAACTAATAAAAATTTCAGTTTAATTTTTTTTTTAGTTTGATAATTTGATTCACCATCCCCACCACCACAATCGTTACCCCCACCACTGCCACCACTATCATCATCATCATCATCGCTTCCGCTACCACCACTATCACTACCATCACCACTTTTATCAACGTTGTCATTATTGTTATAAGCACCACCATTATTTTACTATTATTACCATCGCTATTGCTACCATTACCACTATGACACCACCATCAATGCTACCACTACCATCAACACTACCGCTACCACCACCACCATGCCACTGCTACCATCACAATATAAAACTTAGAATATACAATTTAAAAATAATAAATTTTAAATTTGATCTTATACATATCAAAAAATTTATTTTCAATTTAACACTTAAATTTTTATCAAACAACCTTTTAGATTACAAAATTCAACATTCAATTTTCAATATTTAATTTTCACATTTTCAATTTTAAGCTTTATCAAGCGAAACAGGGGTCCCTGCTGTGTTCAAAGCACATCAGTAACTGTGGTGTCTCCGTTTGAGGTGTATTATGGTTTTATTTTTATGATCTAAACCGTTCATATTGTAGGGTTTGTTGAGTACTTCATGCCTACCAAAAATCATATTAATCGAATATCAATAACTATATGATTGAATTGCATATTGTTTATGCTATTTTTCAAAAGAAAAACTTATTATTTATTTTTTTGATTATCGATCATATAGTTGTTGATATCCGATTAATATGATTTTTGGTAGGCATGAAGTACTCAACGAACCCTACAAAATAAACGGTTTGAATCATAAAAATAAAATCATAATATATCTCAAACGGAGGCACCACAGTCACTACTGCGCTTTGAGCACAGTAGTGACCCCTTTTCCTTATCAAGCACCACCATACTCTCCCCATTCCCTCATTTTCCCTCATTTTCAATAGAGCATTTCCAACCTGTCAACTTCTAATTTTGATATTAAAAAAAAAAATGTTAAAAAATTTAAGTCAAATATTCATCAAATTAAAGAGTCATTTTTCATCAAATTAAAATTTTATCAAAAATGATTCATCAAATTTAAATTTGATAAAAATTTAAAAAGATAAGAAGATAAAAAGAAAATTTTGAAATAAGGGAGGATTTTTTATTTTTAAAACTAATTGGTAAAAATTTAATAAAATAATTAAAATAATTCTTATGAAGTCAAACATTTTATTTAAATTTGAAATAAAAATAATAAAAATTGAAGATACTCTTAACTTAGCTGTCTCCGCGTCATCATCATTTAAAAAACTTAACAAATTCTTATGAAGGCAAAACCTTCCATTTGCTTTTACAATTTAATTTATCACGTACGCATCCAGAAGAAAAGACCCACCAACGTCATTCACAATAATATTGACAGCATTGATAGTGACCCCTCCAATCACCATCCCACCACCCCACACACACGTGGCGGGTGGTGATTGGAGGAGAAGGAAAAAAAAAGAATAAAAAAAGAAAAACTGACCAATGGAAGGAAAGGGTTTCAAAGGGGGTGGGAGGGTGAGGGGGTCGGAAACATTTTTCTAATATTGGAGTGTTGAGTGTGTACATTAACCAAAAAAACAAAACAAAAATTAAAATAAAGTATACATTATTTTAAAATTGAAAATGCTCTCCACATCATCATCATTTAAAAAACTTATCAAATTCTTGTGAAGGAAAAACTCTCCATTTGCTCTTGCAATAGCATCCAGAAGAAATGACCACCAACATCATCTGCAATAATGTAGAAGTGGTGAGTGTACCAAAAAAAAAATTAAAATTAAAAAAAAATATGTAAATTATAATATCAATTTCTATTATATGAAAGTACAAAATAACATTAAAATATATATAAATAAATATGTTTTCTTTAGGGCCGGCTTTATACCTGACGAGGCCTAAAGCGAAATATTGTTGGGAGGCTTTTTTTTTTATATGTTTTTAGCTTTTTATTTTCTTGTAATCAAATTTTAAAATTTTCCCAGCTGGGTAAATGCAGCTGTTAATGCAAAATTTTTTCTTTTTGTTTATTTAGCTGTTAATGCAACTGGTTTTAAAATTGATTTTTCGGTATTTTCTGAGTTTTTTTTTTTTTTTTTTGTTACAGCTTTTAAATTCTTTTCAGGTTTTAATTTAACTATTTTTTTTTCAGGTTTTATTTTTCCCAACTAATTTTTCCCTTTTATTTACGCTTTTAATTAAGCTATTTTTTGGCTATTTTTTTTGTTTTCAGATGTACTGAGTTGTTTTTAGTGTTCTAATTTTAAGTTGTTTTTAACTTTCAGTTCTTTTACAATCATAGACGAGATATTTTTCAAAATATGTCTAATTTGTTATTTTAAATTATAGATGAGATTTTTTTTACAAATATTTTGTTTTTTATTTGGGCCTTAACGACACTTATTAGCAAGACCCTTATTAAAATTTAAATAAGATTACAGAAAAATTGAATATGCTCTTAACTTAGTTGTATCCACATCATCATCATTTAAAAAACCTTTCAAATTCTTGTGAAGGCAAAACCCTCCATTTGCTCTTACAATTTAATTAATTACATACGCATCCAGGAAAAAAAAAAAAACCCACCAACATCATCCTCAATAATATGGCAGTGGTGATTGTGTACATCAACCAAAAAAAATAAAATAAAATAAAATAAAATAAAGTATAAAATATTTTAAAATTAAAAATACTCTTAATTTAGCTGTCTCCGAATCATCATCATTTAAAAAACTTGTCAAATCTATATATTACATAACGAAAATGGGGTTTTTAATCTACAAGTTCTGTAAGAATTCCAATATTCTAATCCTAATTTTATAATTTTTTGATTTAAAAAAAAAATCTCAGTATTTATTGACTTCTCCTAACCCACAAACCTTTTCTTTCATAATTATTGCAGCACCGTTTTCAATTTCTCCCATACACTATGGTTACACACAAAAATAAAGAAGATAAGAATTTAGCTATGAATCTCAAAAAGATATAACAACATCTAAATTTGAATTATAATTTAGTAATATAATTATCTATTTTTTTGATGTATATATCTATCAAAATTTTAAATCACTTAATTGGACAAATTAATCAATTTTCTAAAATTATTGATTTTTTAATTTATAAAATAGATTAAAAAACTACTGACTGATTTTTTTTATTTAATAACAATAATATTTCATAATCTCTCCATCCTAATCTCTCTCACCGATTTCTAAAAAAAATATATTAAAACTTGTCTTCCTTCTCTCTTTCCCAAAAAATCAGATAATATTTTTTATGAAAGTTATAAATATCTATCTATATCTTATATATATATTATATTATATTATAACATAACCAAAAAAAAAATAATTTTAATCAGATATACAAACAAATAAAATTAATAAATTTGATTTTTATTTATTCAGTTAAAATCTTTCTTTTACATCTCAATATCCAATTTTAAATTTTAAAAATCTTTAAAAGTTATCTAAAAGATCTAATTTGAAAATATCTCCCACCATTATACTTTAAGTCAATAAAACCCACATATTTATCGCATATCTAACTCACATCATAACTTACCTAAATAATAATAATTAAAAACAAATAGAAACCCACAACTCCATCTTAAATAAATTGAAAACAAAAAAAACCCAAGTAGAAACCACACAAAAATAAAAAAAGATAAGAATTTAGATATGGATCTTAATTTGAATTATGATTTAGTAATATAATTATCTATTTTCCTGATGTATATATATCAAAATTTTAAATCACTTAATGAGATAAATTAATTAATTTTCAAGTCTTATTTAAAGAATAATCTGATTAGTCATCCCAACTCCTAAACTTCATGGGTACTAGTAGAGGAGCTAACGAATTGGGTTAGATGATGTTTAAATTGTTGGAGGTAACATTCTCCTACTCCATAAATTTATTTGTTTTTTAATTTTATTTTTTTCCCCCTATGTAATTCTCTTTTTCTGCTTTTGGTTTGGTTTTAGTTTCGGTTTTAGTGAGATTTATGTGTTTGTTTACAGGTTTGCATGCTGGAGAAAAATTATTGGTGATTACGGTTGCAATCGAGGTATCTATGTCCGTTCTGTGTCAAGGATTTTGATCGAATTTTGTTTTATTCATAAAATTGAAGTAAAAAAAATGGATATCAATTTTTTTTATTTTTATTGTCATTTTATTTTATAGAAAATGTGAAAATTTATTGAGAATTTAAGATTTTACTATAACATTAGATTTTTGTATAACTAGGTAAATTTAAAATTTTTAAATATCATTGTGTTCTTTATTTTTATTCTCTTTCTATTCCATTATACCATTACTATTTGTTAGTTTGTTAATTGTAATTTAATTAATTGAAAATGAAAGCTTAATAGTGTAACACCAGCATCATTTAATCCATTGGAGAGTGTATTTAATTCCCTTATTTTTTATTTTTGGGAGTCTTCGGAGTTGTTGAATGTTGGTTTCGGAGGAGTATGATTCGATTTAAACTCGTTGGGTTTGTTTATTTGAGTTTGTTCTTGTCAAAACGTTTCTTGGAAACTTAGAAATTTTGCCTTGGGGTCGACACTAGCCTTTCTAAGGGTTGACCCTTGCATGTTGTCATGTTTCTGGAAGTATTGCTAGAAAATAGGGTAGACACCAGTCTTGGGAAGGTCGACCCTCTTATATTGCAGAATCTGTGTATGTTGGTTGCTGGAAAATAGGGTCGATCCCCTCTTGTCTAAGGGTCGACCCCCTTGCTTGTACCAGATTGCCTTTTCTACATAAAGGGTCGACCCCCCTGCCCAAAGGGTCGACCCCTGCGTGTTTTTTTTTCCAGATTTTTGGGTTGGTTTTGGGCCCTACCCTTGGGAGGTTTTGGGCCTATTATTTTATTGACCTTAGGGCTACTTCTCTACTACTATAAATAGGCTCCAAACATGTTTCATTTGACTTTTTCTTCCCTTTCCTCTCTCTCAAACCGTGAGTTCTCTTCTCTCTCTCTAAACTCAAGCTTTTGGCACTAAGATCTTTAGATCTACTCACCTAGAGTGATTGCCTCACCATGGTCCTTTGAGAAAAAGTGTAGATCTCGTCAAAAGCTTCTTTTTGGTCCGATTGATTCGTGGTTTTGTCGCCATTGATGTTTGGGTCGTTATCTCTTGGCTTCAAGAGATAGGGGTTTCTAGTTCTTTTTCAATACCCTCATTTATGGATAGATTTGTGGTATTTTCTTTATATAAATACAAAAGTTCACATTTTTATGCACATTGTGATGAATCATGAGATTGGGGGTTTGGGTTTGAAGAGAATTGGGTTTATTTGTTGGGTTATTATCTTGGGTCATGAGTTTGGGTGTAAAAGTAATAGAAGGGTTGGAATAAAATGTGTGTTGTGAAAAGCTTTAATTTCTCTTAAAAACCCTAAGTTGATTCATGATAATAATTAATGATTTTACCCAAATTAAAAGTAGAATCATGAAATTGAGGTATTGAATTATATATATACAAGTTTAATTAAATTTTGGAAGTGTTTGAAAATCATGTTAAAAATTAGCGAATGAACCCTTATTATGGACATTGTAAATCATGCTATAATGTGAAATGAAGATTGGGGAAAATGATTTATTAATGATATGGATGACATGAGCCTTGGGGTGAAATGATGAAATGAAAGTTTAAGAGTTCACATTGAATTATGTTGAATTGTGTTGAGTTATGTAGAATTGTGTTGATTATGTAGAAGTGAGTTGACTATGTTGAATTGTGTTGAATCATGGTGAGTTGTGTTGTGTTGAGTTTGAGTTGTGTTGTGTTGGGTTGTGTTGAGTTTGGGTTGAGTTGTGTTGGGTGTGTGGAGTTTGGGTTGAGTTGTGTTGGGTGGTGTTGTGTTGGTACCCGAGTGGGGAGTTGAAAAATGATTTTTCGGTGCTCACGACCGTCCGTATCATAGCCGGTGAATGTGGGGGATTGTTTTAAAAATTTAAAAAAAATAATTTTTTCTGTGCCCACAACCGTTCGTATAATAGCCGGTAAATGTAGAGGTGGTTTGAATTCAAGGTGCCCAATTGCCCTGCTAGGCTTACCGCTGGATGAATGTGGGAAAAATATTTTTGGGTGTCCACAGAGTCCTGCCGTATTGTAGCAGGCGAAAGTGGAAAAATGATTTTTGAGTGTCCACACAATTCTGCCGTATTGTAGCTGGCAAAAGTGGAAAAACGGATGGTTTTTGAAAATGTTTTTGGTGCCCATGTCCTGCCGTATAATAACCGGCAAATGTAGGGGATGGTTTTAAAAAGTTGAAAATGGTTTCCAGAAAAAGATATGGTTTTTGAGAAAATGATTTTGGGAGTTCACTTCCCGCCGTATAATAGTCGACAAAAGGTGGAATGTGTTATAAATTGGGTGCCCGCTATCCCGCCGTATCAAGCCGGCAAAAGGTGGAATGTGTTGTGAAGTGTGTTGAGTTCAATGATGTTATATGTGACTTGTGATGAATTTGTGAAATTACCATTTGATGTGTAAATTGGTATGAAATGGGAATGCATATAGAAATTATTTGAAAAGAATGGATAATGAAATGGTACTTGGATAAGGGATTGGTGATAAAGAACTCATCAGGTTGTTTGTATCTATTTGTTTGTATCTATAGGGAAAGATTAAGAATTTTGCTTAGTGATCAATTGAGAAATTGAATTAAAAAGGGTTTATTGTCTGTGTGATGTGTTGAGCTATGGTTGATAATGCAAATGTGGATGCGATGTAATTGTTTTTGGATTTCTACGTTAAAGAATTATAGCAATAAAGGATGGATAGGTGGGAATGGAGTGTATGAGGGTTGTTTTGGGTACTAAGGAAACATGAATTTGAGGTTATGGAGTTTTAATAAATGTAACTAGTAAAAGCGGAGAATGAGAATAAAAAGAGGAATGTTAAGATGGAAATTTAATAAGAAATATTTTGGAATTGGTTAATAAATATAAAATTATGTGATTCCTTAAACATGTTGTTCTCAAAAAGGATTTATGGTTTTCTAATGAAAAGGGATTGTTTTAATGGTCGAAGGTTTTCCTTAAATGTTTAAATAAACTTTGAGAAAAAGATACTCCGCGTATGATATTTTGAATTTACGAAACGTCATCTACTATATGGTATCACCCTGCATGCATGATCACTTCTATCTATAGGATGGTTATTGTTTTAGAACTGTGAGATTCCTACTGAGCAATTGTGCTCACCCTTTGTTGTTTCATTTTTCTTACAGGAAGAGAATTCGGAATGACTGACTGAAGGATTAGGAAGTTCATGTAGATCTTGTGTGCAATCTCTTTGTATTTGATGTTTCTAATCATTTATTTGTAACCCCATAGCGGGAGCTTGGCATGTATTATCATTATTGTTGTACTCATCATGAGAGAGAACATGTACTATTATGTTTCTATTGCTCAAGGGTAATAGATTTTTTTAATTAAAAAAAAAATGGACATAAATTTCAGGCTCTTGGTAATGTTTTCGAGTAATTAAAATTTGGGGTGTGACAAATAGTTTAACTTTTCATATATATTATAGTTAATTTGTTACTGCTACAGTTGTATATAATAACATAATATAGAAGGATAATCTCTAAATATAATTTTTATTTTTTTATGTGATTAAATAGTTCATTTTAAATAGTATATAGAAGAGTTAGATGTCTTCTTTTATCTCTAAAAAATCCAATCTATTTTTTTTTTACTTTTTAATTTTTTAAATTGAAACATCAATTGTTTATGTCCATAAAACAAAACTGATAAACACATATCCAAAAACTACAGATTTTTTTTCTTTTTCTTTTTTTTAATATAAAGGATATTTACAAATGGAAAATGTTTAACACATCAAAATTTTTTTCTCTCTCCATAATCTGACTTATGATGATATAGTTATACGTGTCAATTTTTATACAAATATGAGAAGAAAATTAATTAAATTATACGTTTCAACAAACCACATACTCAAACTTTGACTATTTGAAGATGTTATTTTAATATAATTCTAATTAAGAGAATCTTCAACCCTTGATTTTTTTAATCAAATTATAATTTGATAAAGTTTTTAAAAAGATGAAACATTGAAAATTATTATTTTTCCCATCAAATTGGTGAAAAGAAAAAAAAAGGGGGGGGGATAAGAATGAAAGTTCTTTAAAAAATTGATAAAAACTTAATGAAAAAGTTGAAGTAATTCATATTAAACCAAAATTTTTATTCTAATTTAAAATCAAATTAGATAAAAAAAAATTAAAAGAAAATGATGAAAGTTTGAAAAATATTTTGAAATCTTTTTATTCTTAAAGATTAGAAATCCATATATATATATATATATTATATTCATATTGTATTTTTAGTTATGAAATTGAAATCAAAAGAAATGTAACTTAAATTATTGGATTAATAATAGAAACATCATATTAATTATTGTTAAATATCACTTCACTTCACATTTAATAATAAAATTGTATATTTGTGTTAATTATAACTTTTAAATTTGTATATTTTCAAAATAAGAAGAGGTATGTCATAACTCATTTAATCTCATTTAATCATGTTTAACTTTTTTTTAATACAAATTATTAAAATTGCACTAAATAGATATATATATATATATATATATTTAAATTTTTTTTAAACTAATAATTTAAAAAGTTATAAACATAAAAGTTAACTTATAAATTTCATGCATACCATAAGATAAATATTAAATTATTTTAAGATAATTATAATAATTTTTCTTTTTAATTTATAAAGTCCCGTGCTTAAGAAGGAAAAACCCTTTATTTGCTCTTACAATTTTTAATTAATGGGTAAACTACCAATATGTCTTACTTTGGAGACTTATTACCCATTAAGTCCTATTGATAAATTTATTAAGTGATAAAGATAAATTTATCAGTCTTTTATTTTTATGAATAAATTTATAGTGATAAATTTATCAGTCTCTTTGTTTTTATGAATAAATTTTTAGTGATAAATTTATCACTCTCTTATTTTTATAGTGTTAAATTTATTAGTTAGGACCTGTAGGTAAATAAGTCTAGTTAATAGGACTAATTGGTAAGTACCCCTTAATTAATTACAAGGCATCTAGAAGAAATACCCACCAACATCGTCCTCAATAATGCAGGAGTGGTGAGTGTGTACATTAACCAAAAAAACAATTTTTTATTTTATTTTTTTACTTTTTTATAAAAAGTTGAAAATAACATTAAAAATACATATAAATAATGATATTTTCTTTAGGGCCGGCCCAACACTTGATGGGGCCAAAAGAGAAATATTATTGGGAGGCTTTTAATTTTCATATATACTATTATTAATCTTGAAAGTTTTTTTTTATTTTTTTTAATTTTTAAATTTTTTTTTTTTGGTGAGGGTTATAAAACGAAAAGAAATGAAAATTGCTATAAGTTATCCAATAATTAGAGCTTACACATTTAAAATAAAGTTTAGGGAGAAAATAAATTGAAGACTAATAAACTTCAATCTATTCTGAGTATGTGGAATTTTTTTATATATTAAAGTCTGTCTTTTTACAATTATAGACCAGATATTTTTCAAAAATGTGTAATTTTTTATTTTAAATTATAGATGAGATTTTTTACAAATATTTTGTATTTTACTTGTATCAGGGGCACTTGTTAACAAGATCTTTATTTAAATTTAAAATAACATTAGTGAAAAATTAAATATACTTTTAACCTAGCTGTCTTCACATCATCATCATTTAAAAAACCTTTTAAATTCTTGTGGAGGCAAAACCTTCCATTTGCTCTTACAATTTAATTAATCACATATACAATTAGAAGAAAAGACCCACCTACATCATCGTCAATAATATAGGAGTAGTGATTGTGTACATTAACCAAAATAAATAAAGTATAGATTATAATATCAATTTCTATTAATATAAAAAGTACAAAATATCATTACAAATATATATAAATAAAGTTGTTTTCTTTAGGGTCGGCCTAACACTTGACGAGGACTAAAGCGAAATATTGTTGGGAGGTTTTTAAGTTTAATAAATAATATAAATTCATTAAATTTGAAAAAAATAAAAAAAACTTTGTGAGGGTTATCAAACGAAAAGAAATTAAAATTGCTATAAATTATCCGGTAATTAGAGCTTATACATTTAAAATGAAGTATAGGGAGAAAATAAATTGCAGACTAATAAACTTTAACCTATTCTAAGTTTTTATATATTAAAGTCATTCTTTTTACGATTATATACAAGATATTTTTCAAAATATATGTAATTTGTTATTTTAAATTATAGATGAAATTTTTTTACAAATATTTTATATTTTACTTGTGTCTTATCGATACTTGTTAGCAAGACCTTTATTTAAATTTAAAATAATATTAGTGAAAAATTGAAAATGCTCTTAACTTAGCTGTCTCCGCATCATTATCATTTAAAAACCTTTCAAATTCTTGTGAAGGTAAAACTTTCTATTTGCTCTTACAATTTAATTAATCACATATGCATTAAGAAGAAAAGACACACCAAGATCATCCTCAATAATATTGAGTGTGTACATTAACCAAAATAAAAAAAAATAAAAAAATAAAGTATAGATTATAATATCAATTTCTATTAATATAAAAAGTACAAAATAACATTACAAATATATATAAATAAAGTTGCTTTCTTTAGGGTCGGCCTAACGCTTGACGGGCCTAAAGCGAAATATTGTTGGGAGGTTTTAAAGTTTAATAAATAACATAAATTCATATAATTTAAATAAAAAAAAAATTGTGAGGGTTATCAAATGAAAAGAAATTAAAATTGCTATAAATTATCCGATAATTAGAGCTTATACATTTAAAATGAAGTATATGGAGAAAATAAATTGAAGACTAATAAACTTCAACCTATTCTGAGTTTTTATATATTAAAGTCATTTTTTTATTATAATTATCGACGAGATATTTTTCAAAATATGTGTAATTTGTTATTTCAAATTATAGAGCAGGTTTTTTTACAAATATTTTGTATTTACTTGTGTCTTATCGACACTTGTTAACAAGATTTTTATTTAAATTTAAAATAACATTAGTGAAAAATTGCAGATGCTCTTAACTTAGTTGTCTCCGCATCATCATCATTTAAAAAAACCTTTCAAATTCTTGTGAAGGTAAAACTCTCCATTTGCTCTAATAATTTAATTAATCAAAGATGCATTCAAAAATAAATAAATTATAGATTATAATGTCAATTTCTGTTAATACAAAATACAAAAAGTACAAAGGACCATTACAAATATATATAAATAAGGTTGTTTTCTTCAGAGTCGGCCTGACGGGCCTAAAGCGAAATATTGTTGGGAGGCTTGTAAATTTAATATATAATATAAATTTATGTAATTTAAAAAAAAAAAATCAAACGGGAAAAAATAAAAATTGCTATAAATTATCCGGTAATTAGAACTTATACATTTAAAACGAAGTATAGGGAGAAAATAAATTGTAGACTAATATACTTCAACTTATTCTAAGGTTGTAGACTTTTTTTTTTTAAATATTAAAGTCAGTCTTTTTATAATTATAGAGGAGATATTTTTCGAAATCTGTGTAATTTGTTATTTTAAATTATAGATGAGATTTTTTTACAAATCTTTTATCTTTTATTTGTGCATTAGCGACACTTATTAGCAACACCTTTATTTAAATTTAAAATAACATTAATGAAAAATTGAAGATGCTCTTAACCTAGCTGTCTCCGTATCATCATCATTTAAAAAATTTTCAAATTATTGTGTAGGAAAAATCCTCCATTTGCTCTTAGAATTTAATTAATTACATATGCATCCAGAAGAAAAGACCCACCAATATCATTCTCAATAATGTAGGAGTGGTGTGTAATATTCCGAAATAAATACAGTAACCCATCCACAACATTAATAAATAACAACAATGATGGAGTAATCATCTTCTGTTAAGTTCAATTGAGTTTACAAAAGAGTAACATATGCAGGTATACATTCACAAGCCTAGCCTTGAATCTATAGCATATGTTACATAATAAAGAAATAGGATGAAAGTTAAATAGATAAGAAAATGTCCTAAGGGCTTACAGCTTTTTAAGTCAATACTTGGTTACAACAAAAGTAGATTTGAATCTAATATAGTTAAAGCTCTTGGCCTGTACGGAAAAAAAAAAAATAATAATAATAAATACACAAAATGAAACTCTTGCTCCAAGTTCTCCCAAAAGCTGTTGCCTTGGCGAAGGTATGTCGTTAGCACTTGAAAATGTTTTTCCCACATAGGGTGAGCCAAAACCCAGTAGAAATAATCCAACACAGTATATGAATCTTAACAGAGATATAAGGTGAATGTACATTCAATGCTCGTGCCAAAACATTTTATATTTCCTTTCAAAATCATGCAATGCTAGATTAATATTATAATTCATAAATCATTTACTTTGCAATAGAAGACAGGGCGGTGAATCACACTTTGGGAATCTCAAAACAAATGTTACCTTTCACGGAAATTTCGTCCGCAGAAAACCGTAAACCGGCACCCATGTAAAAGTAGGCTATACAAGCACTACTATTGCCATTTCACAGAAATTTCGTCCACAAGATCGGCACCCATGTATACGCGCGGTTTTTAGGACTTTCACCATGAACACTCAGGTCAACTTATTACAACGAGACAACACATTCTTCCCAAAATTCACCCATCTTCATCAAGACGATAAACATTTCCACTGTATAAATATGAACTAATGCTTGAATATAAATGGATGAGACAGTAGTTTCAATTCTTTTAATTCTCATGCAATTTCTACAACAATCATAGCTATCTTCCACCGATAGCCCAAAATAGATATGTGATAACCCTGTTCTGTGTTATGTTAATTAACCTTAATTATGATTGTGATTATATGCTTAATATGATTTCGGGTGATAATTGTGTGATTATTTATGTTTTTGAAACTATACCTGTTCACTGTAGGAAAATCTGTCCAACTTACTGCTATAATTTGACAACTGAAGACCGTAGAGGCTACAGAAATTGAAATTGACTATACCATTGTGATTAGCGTAATTTTTATAGAGCTTACGGTGAGATTTAATTAAAAATTAATTCGGATCAAAATAATTAGAGTGAGCTGGTTAAATTAAGCATAATTACTTAGCCTTAATCAAGATTGATTCGGCAAGCATATATAAGTGATTTATATACACCTAAGCTCATTTCTTTGAGCTCATTCCATACAATTTGCCTGAAAATACACTCTAGAGAGAGAGAGATGGGGCTGGTTCTAGAGAGAGAAAGAGAAAAATTGGAGAATTAAACAAGAAGCTTGAAGGTTAAGAAGATTCACTCAAGAACTAGATAGAATTTGGAAGATTGGAGCTTTTAGGTGAGTAATTGAACTCAAAACCATGAGTGTAAATCTATAGTTGAGTGAATTCAAGGACAATATGAAGAATTTGAGGTCCATATGTTCAAGCATGTATAGAATTGCCATGAATTTCCAAGAAATTGCATGATCTAGCATGAGGCATGTTAAACATGAAGATTTGTGCACCAAAGTTTACATGCATGCATAATTTTGATGAGCTTCATGATTTTGAACATCATTTGTGCCATTTAAAGTAGAATTGGAGTCAATAATTAACATGCATGCATGATTCATGAAGGTATGAAGCTTGAATGCATAGGTTTTGAAATTGGCAAAGAATCTAGAATGATTTTGGAAATGGACCATGATTTTGGATAATTGGTTTCAATTACCTAAGTTTTTATGTTACATAATGCTTTTCTATGTTTTGACATTAATTTGCAAACTTTGGAGCCTTTGGGGTTGTGTTTTGGAGCCCAAATAGCTTGTTGAAAAAATCAGAATTCGACCAGTTCGCTCGAGCGAGACTCGACCGAGGAAAGTCTTGCTCAAGCGTGAAAATTTAGCTCCCAGAAGTTTTGCAGAGATTTACATAGTGGTTCGAGCCGCAAACCTTATGCTTGAGCTAACTCTATTTTGCAAGACTCCTCGTTCGAGCGTCGAAAATCTCGCTCGAGCGTAAAATTCATGCAACCAGTACTTTTTCAGAGTTTTGCAGGCCGCTTGAGCGACCAAAGCTGTGCTCGAGCGGATGGCCCTGTTTCAGAAATTTTGAAAAGTTGTTTCATGTTCCATTTTCCGTTCTCTTTCATTTCTAAGCACTCTTAGGAATGCATTGAACATTGTAAATGAACAAAAGGGATAAGAAAGAGGCCTAAGAGAAATAAGAAGTTAAGAATGGATTGAACTGTTTGTGACCCAATGTATTATGAAATGTGTAGGGTCAAGCACGAGGGCAAATCCATCGACGGAACACTGTGAGTAATATCTTACTAAAGATATTTTCAAGTATGTTACTTTCCAAATGCTACTTCTGTATAAGCTTCATGGATCTGTTGATTTGAATTATGAATGAGAATTCTATATGCCTAATTTTGTATAAGGCTCTGTGAAGAACATAATTTGGGCCCAAGGCCGTTTGATATGTTTGAATTGGGCCTAAGGCCGTTTGACTATGAATATGATTGTGATTGCAAATTGGAAACGTGCATAAATATGGATGTGAAATTAATGGGCCCGAGGCCGTTTGATATGGTTGGGCTAGAGGTCGTTTGATATGAGTCAATTGGGCCAGAGGCCGTCTGACATGAATGAATTGGGCCCGGGACCGTTTGATATGAATGAATTGGGCCCAAGGCGGTTTGATATGTTTGAATTGGGCCTGAGGCCGTTTGATATGTTTGAATTGGGCCTGAGGCCGTTTGATACGCTTGATATGTTTGGGCCTGAGGCCGTTTGACATATTTGATAAGAGTATGAATGGGCCTAATGCCGTTTGATGTGTTTAACAAGAATATTACTTATTAGAGAATTTCATTCATATAACCTCTTTACCTTGGTATTATTCACTGGGCTTTCACTCACTCTTATCTATATGTATGTAGATAAGCAAAGAGATGTCCAAACCCAACCTCAATGAACCTCAGTAAAGGATGGGAGAGAAATCCAAGTTTTGTGAAGTCAGCCTGAACGTCTCACACATGAGACTTTGTTTTTGTTCTTTTGTTTACCCTTTTTGCTACTTTGGTGAATACGTTGGATCACCCATGTATATAATTTTTTGTTTGGCTAACTACATGTTTGAAGTTCCTGGATGTACAAAATGTTAATTGATTCTATATGTGTGAGTTATTATGGAATACTTTTGGAATAATTTTGCTATGTCATATAAGCACAGCTCATTGGACAAAATTTTTAAGTCTGCTTCCGTTTTAGCCCCTTATTTTTGTTGAAACATGTTTAATTAGGTTTGAGGCCATAGGTAATCTTATGATTACTGGCCGGTTATGACCTTAATCCATAGGGGCAGGTTCGGGTCATGACAAGATATTTCTAAACAAATAAACAATTTTCAATAAAGATAAACTTTTCAAATTTCAAGATGTGAGTGATAATACATATCCAACTCTACCATCCTCATCAATATCAACCCAATTCCATATTTCCAATATCAATTTCATTTATCCTTTCAAAATCAACTTTTGATATATTTAGGGTAAAACCTCATTTCTTTATAAACCAATTTCAAAGGTAAAAATCCACTAATTTATAGTAACTCACAATAAATACATTCTCCTAATCATTTCCAACAAAACATTTGAAAACCCCTCTTTTAAAATCAAGCCAAACCCTAGGTTTGTCCAAACTCCTCCAAATCACAATGTTGTTTTGTAAAGACAAATATCTAAGTTAAAAATCATAAGAAAATGCGGAAAATCCCTACCTCAAGCTTAGAAGACGAGAGAGAGAGAGAGAATGGAGATACTTTAAAAACGCTGAAACCCAACTTTGTTTCCGATCAAAAGGAAGCCCACAGCATGCTCTACCTTTTTAACAAAGGGACACAAGTGAGAAACTCGACGGATCTAGGTGTATTTGTAGAGAGAAGTAGAGTTTTAGAGAGAGAGAGGGTGTAGATCTAGAGTTTTTGGAATGTTTAGAGAGAGAGAAATGAAAAAGTGATTCAAAAGTGGCTTCTTACGATTGATATACGCATAGATCGCTTGAGCACAAAAAGTGTCACTCGAGCGACCAGACACAATAAGTTGCATCGCTCGAGCGTAAGAATCTTTGCTCGAGCGAAGAATACCAACTCCCAAAAGTTTTACAGACAGAAAATCATCGCTCGAGCACAAGAAGGTTGAGTGCAAGAAAGACCGCTCGAGCGAAAAATACCAACTCCCAGTATCTTTGCACACTTGCAAAAGTATTGATAGTTTACAAAGACCGCTCGAGCGCAAGAAATGTTGATTGAGTGAAGGAGCAAAATTCTGGACAACAACAGTTTGATAGAAAAGCTACCAATCTGTTCCAAACGCAATCAACACATCCCAATGGCCAAACTCAAAGAGAAGTAAGGGGAAACAAGATGTGAACAACTGTATAAGACAATGAAATCCGGATTCAAAACATCTAATGAGTCGGATCTAAACCACAATCACTACATGGTGAGCGTGTAAATTAACCAAAAAAAAAATAATAATAATAAAATAAAATTTGAAATAAAAGTATACATTATAATATCAATTTCTATTAATATAAAAAGTACAAAATAACATTGAAAGTATAGATAAATAAAGATGTTTTTTTTTTTTAAAACCGGTGTGACGACCCAAAATGTTAATCGTAATTATAAGTGATTAATTATGTATTGAATTTTAATTATGACATGTGCCTAGTGATTAATTGTGAATTATCTAATTTGATTCGTTGTAAATATCTGTTTAAATTGAGAAACTATCGGTTGTGAGCTCAGCTTTGAAACTGAAATTGACGACATAAATGGCTTTAGAAATCAAAATTGAGTACAAGGATATGTTAATTGGAATTTTTAGAGTTATTCGGAAAGTTTAATTAAAAATTAATTTCGTCTGATTCGCTAATTTTAATAAGTTCGAATTAAATAATTGAATAGGAGTTAGAGCTTAATACACATTAGTATAATTTAATTTAGTGTAATTGAGATTTTATTGTGATGAGGATTAATTTAATTTAATTAGAAATAATTTATATTAATTTTGGATGAATTAAGTTTAATATTAAATGGTAATTATATGAAACTTCTACTCATCCTTTTATCTCCCAAATAAACAACTAATGAGAGAGAGAGTACTTGGTTTGGTGGAGCTATTACACAACCCACACGTAGAGAGAGGGAAGAAAAGAGAGAGTTCTTGGGTTGAACTCAAAGGAGAATTCAAGAAGAACTTAGGGAGAACTAGAAGATAGCTCATTAATCATCAAATTAAGGTGAGTTTTCATTCTAAATTCTTGAAATTAAGGTAAATCTACTCCTTATCTTCTAAAATATACGTTGAATTGAGATGACTTCATGCATGAGATAGAAGTTTTGGCTATGAGAATTAGAGTTTAACATGAATATGTCACAAATTGAAGGAATAAGATAAATTAGTTTTTAAACTTGTCATGCATGGATGATTCATGAAGATTTATTTATATACTTTGCAATTCATGCATTGGTTTTTAAGATTGAAGGAAAACATCATGGATTTTGAGGATTTAAATTTAATCAAGAAGAAATCTTGCATGTTTAGAGTTGTTCTTGAGTAATTAAGGAAGAAATTGTAGACTTTGAGCTTATCTCTCCACGTGCATGGCATTGATTCATGAAAATATGTTCATAAAATTGTCTTTCTTGCATGGTTCTTGAAATTGGAAGAATAAACTCCATGAATTTCAAGGATTGAAACTCTAAGGTGCATGGATTATGTTTTTGTCTTGAAATTCAAGGGTTTGATCTCTTTTCATGGAATTTGAGTTTCAATTTAAAGTTATGAGTTTGTTGGAAGCTATAGATGGTAAATTCAACATGTTTATGGGCCTTGATTTGCTTGAAATTGAAGTTGAATTGCGAAATTTATATGTTTATGAGTTTTTGATTCAGTAATTTAAACATGACTGAATAATTGTAATTTAATGTGTATGAGCCTAATTTATGTTTAATTGTGTAACTAGTGAACTTAATAAGGGTTTGTATATGATTAGAGTCTTTATATTTAATTAGTTTAGTTAATGCATGGCTAAACATGTTTTAATTAAAGGTTAAGGGAAATTAATAATCTAATTAATTCATAATTCTAGTAATCCATATTTAAAAACTTAAGTGAACTAAATATACTTAAGATGATTGTGTATCGTGCTATGCATATTTGTAATTGTAGGCCACGAGTCAAGGACTGTTTGACCAACCGTTCTGGAAGCCCACTGTGAGTAACATTTTTGGAAAGATATGTTGATATGACTTTTGTTTTAATTGTTATCGATAAGTTATAATTTCTAAAATGCTATTTTGATCATGTGAACAAATGTCCTATTTGCGAATCTATTATGGCATCCATAGATAGTCCCAAGTCATGGGGGACGACATGTAAATGCGGGTCCATGACATATATGTGATACGAGATCTCGTTAGCCACTTCATTATAGTGATATGTGTTTAATCGGTATCCGGAACCGATTACTCTAGTCGGAAGACAATAGGTGATATGTTTTGTGAGATGTACCATTATGTTATGTTCTGATATGAGACTAATATGAATGATTGTGTCATGATTTGTTTTACGGATATGATATATTTGGAATTCGTTCACAAACCCCTTTACTTTAATGTTATTCACTGGGCTTTAGCTCACTTTTTTTTATATATATGTATAGGTGAGTGTTCTAGAGGACAAGTCTAGAAGGAGTCTTTAGCCGAGCCACCGTTTTGAAGCCTACTGCGTGGTTTTAAGTGCTTTAGAGTTGAGGCTAGGCCTAGAAGGCCGTTGTCAAGCTTTTGATCATGAAGTACACTTTTGTTATGTGCATATGTTATGTATAAGATGGTAAGTTATAAGTTATGTACTTGTGGACACCTCATTTTTGATCCCCGCAAGGCTCGAGTGCTTTGTCCGGTACACTCGATGATGAAAGTGGTGTTGTGCATGGTTCGAGGTCTCAACGAAGGGGCCATGTTTGAAGTTCTGAAAAAATCCCAAACCTTCTATATTCCCACTGATTATACCCAAGAAATCTATTTTTACACATTGTGCCACCCTATGCTGAGGCTGAAACAGAAAAACAGGGGAACACATTGACGCCCGACCGTGCCTCAGTGAGGACTGGCCATGGCTATTGATGGCTGGCCGTGCCTGAGTAGTGAGAAACACTATTCTGGACGGGAGCTTGCAGCTGTCCATTTTTGAAGATATTTATGACCCCTCTTGCTCAAATTCTATAAAAATGACCATATATCTTTGTTTTGAGTTTTGAAGAATTTCTAAAAAGCCTCTACACCACCTTGAGAGCTCCCTCTTCTCCTTCTTCTTGTGCAAGCAACACTTTGAGCAAACCTATCACCTCGAGCCTATATCCATACACCATATACACCTTCATACCTTGGCCTAGGAACCTTGGTTGAGCCTTGAACACCATAATTCAAGCTTTGAGAGTGTGTTGAGACTTAGTTTGAATCATAAGCAAAAGCTTACTTCTTTGAGAGGTATAAGCTTGTCATCCTCTCTTTTACTTCTTGTTCTTTCATTTGCCATCTAGTTCTTATAGCTTTATGTTGTTTTGATTCTATTCCAAGTGTTTATGTTTGGGTTTGGAGAGCTACCAAAAGGGTAGAAAGAGTTTACACTCTTTCTACACCTTTACCTATAGCTCAAACCCTTACTTTTACACTCTTTTTCTTTGCTCCTTAAACTGATTTTCAAAGTTTAAAAAGGGCTAAAAATCATGCTTTGAGGTTTTAAAAATGGAGGGGTTAGCCATCCCTTCTTGTTCTTGTTTACTAGCCTTATTTTCTCTCTTTGTTGATTAGCTTTTTAGGCCCTTTTCATGTATTCTAAGCCACTGTTTTTCATCTCTTGAGGGCTATTTTGGGGCTGTTTTAGGTTGTTTAAATAGTTCATGCTTTGATAGGCTTGGTTGTTGTCTCATAAGTTTGCCTACATAGCTTGTTGTATATTGTTCTTAGCTTTTATTTAACTCATTTCCATGTTTATGAACCTCATTTTAATAATCAACTTGCCATTCATCTCTTTTATTTGAGAGTTGTTTCAATCAGTTGACGGTTATTCAAAACGTGAACTAGCAATTTATGCTTAATGGCTTAATCCCTACGGAGGTTCATTGCCAACGGCGTAGTCTCTTTTTCATGTTGAGAATCACCTCCAGTTTGACATATTTCTCATTTAGTGGACGTAACAATCATCTTGGACTCAACGGATTAAAGGATGATAAAGACTAATGAATTTGGCATAAAATGAATCAACCCACATAAAGAAAATGAGTTATATTTCTTGGGGTTCGGCCGGACGTTATGTCGAATCCATTGTGTCTAGGATTGTCTTACATTAATTCATAATGTTTTGATGAATCTTGAAGCATCTCTACCTCCCTCTTTGAGTCCACTCTATGATAGGAAGGAGGGGTGGTTGTTGTTCATTTCATTTATTGATTTCGTCCAAATTGTACCCAAAATCATCAACCGATCAACTTGCTCATTGATGGTTTTGGAAACGATTCCAACCTTCTCTTGAGGCTTTCCCATGACAGAGAAGTGTAAGAGGGACAAATAGAGTCCAAAACATTCTGTCTACTGTAGACGCGCCCTTGGGCCTCGCTCTACAGCTCAGACTCGATTTTGTGTCACGGTTCGTAATCTGAACCGAAGAGTCCAAATCCGGTAAATCGTTTTTGCGAAAATAGATTTTTGAAAAGAAGTGCCAAACATGGACTGCTTTGCCAGATACAGAGTCGCCACCTAAATATTTTTTAATGGGAAAATTTAGGAAACCCTGACTCGGTGCCGAAGGCCACGTGTCCGTCATCACCAAATGTCTTGGCTCGGGAGCTTGGGTACGATCGGGAAGGTCAGCTATGAGCACCCCTTTCGCCCGGTCCGAAGACCGGCCTCTACTAACCGTGATATCCGATTTTGAAACATTACATGTTCTTGTACCAATTATTAGCCTAGAATTACTATGTTATGCACACAACAAACAAGTATAGACTAGATTGCCTAATTTGGAAATAAGCATTGCATATCCGTTCGTTTTGAAAGCATTTAGGAATTTGCTACTCGCAAGTAGGCTAAAACACGGATTTCAACGAGTTTTTTCAACTCAGACAATCCAACCTCCACCCACAGGCATTCAAACAGTTTATCTCATATAAGCACTTAGCCTCATGGTGATCATGTTGTCATGTTAACATTCACACGCATGCGATATGCTAAAACATAAATACTTACATTGTACTCCGTGCCAAAAAAAGAACTTGTTAGCAAATCTATGTATGATCCAAGTCCATGTTAAGTGCCTAATGCAGCGCATACAAAATGCAACCTAGAGTAGGCTCGGCTAATCTAAACATGGCATGTGAAATGCTACAAGTAACAAGTATTCAACTTGGAATTTGAAATACAATGCAGTTTGTATGATGTACCGAGCCCGGTGCATGTCAACAAATGCATGGATGCACGCATGCATTGCATAAGGTATGCTAAAATAGACGTGCCCTAATCTACCATTATAAGCAGGTAAATAAAAGGGAAGAAAGACGTGGGGTTGGAAGACATACACACCACTCACGCACACTTATTACAGAACTGCCCTCGCTCGGAGGGACCAAAAGAATATACAAATTAATTAACTACGCAAGCTAATTAAATATTACAAACCGCCTAATTAATTTAACAAATTAACCATGCTAAGAAAAACAGTAAATCGCCTCGGGGCGAGGACTCAATGCATGCGCGCTCGGATTCTGCTCGGAATTGCACTGCCATGCCTAGTCTGCCTCTGTTTTCCCTGCTTTGCTCCTCTGAAAACTGCCAAAGTCTCAGAAATGCTTCTCAGGACACTGGGGGATCCCACCGGCTAAGTAAAATTACCACCGGCACTAGGATGTGGCCATCGGCACAAAATAGATCCATCGGCCATCTATTGACTGCCGGTCGGCACTAAATAATGCCGGCCGGCAATAAGTTCCTGCAGAACCTGCAACTCACAGCAGCAGAGGGCAAAATCTTGCATGGCAATGCAATTCAAGCTATTTATGCACCAATCACACTCCCTATCATGTTAATGACTCAAGGGAGGATGTGCCTCGATTCTCGGGCCACCAATCACGCATTTCCATGCATGATGGCCTAAAGAATCGAGTGTGCACTTTCAATTTCAAATGCATGCAAACCAAACAAGTAAAGGGGCCCAATTCCTATCACTAGATCAAGGAACAAGGCATGCATGTCTATGTGTGCAATCCTAAGCATGTCAACTAGTATGCAACATGGGATGCAAACAAGAATGCTAGTATGCAAACACACATACAAGGCAAGCATGCAAACCAAGCAAAGGGGTGGACTTAAACATGACTTAGGCAACTCCAAATAGGCCCAAAATCAGTAGCCAAAACCAAGGAAATGAAGGCCAAAATGCACACACACATGCAAGCATTCATGGTCCAATACTTAAAGCATAATGGGGCAACTTTTAAACACATTTAAAAGGGCACAAATATGAACAATTAGCATGCAAGTTAAGCTCTTAAATCATGTTGGAAGAGGTGCCAAACCAACTCACACAAGACAAACAAAAGCATGCAATTGGCCCAAGTACTTGAAGTAAGTCAATAATGCATTGAACTACACTTAGCAAGACCTAACATGGGAAGACTTAAGCAACTAAAATCAGAGTTTTAGCACACAAAATCAAGCCCAAAGGACCACTTAGATGGCATCTAAATGGTTTGAATTCAAAGGCATGCACCATGGTCGAAACATAGGGCATACAACACATGCTTTTAAGGCAACAAAGAGGCATCCAAGGTAAGCATATGAACATGCCAAGGGACTGAAATAACATGTTGGGTGGTTCCAAACCACCAAAATGATGCAATCAACACATGCTACACATCCACATACTTGAGGCATACAAGCCCGGCAAGCCACAAATGCAAAGGAGCTATACTAAGCATGCCAAAATCGATCCAAACAACTATGGACAGACCTAAAGCATGGCAAAATAAGCACAAAACATTCACAAGGCTAAGCCTAAAACATGCTCAAATGAAGGCTAACAACCTAAAGCATGTTAAGGGAATTACAAGGCATTACATGGCAACTACACTAAACATGAATGGAGTTCCAAAACCAACTTAATACAAAGTTATAACATGGCAATATAAGCATAAAATATAGCCATGGCATGCTCAACACACACTTGAACAAAGACTTCCTTAAGAGGCCAAAAATGGTCCCTTTCAAGGACAACAAGGAGAGGGGGTGGCCCTCCCCTTTTGGAGACTTCAAGGCACCATCTCCACCACTGAAATCCCTCAAGATTTCAGTGGTGAAGAGGCCCAAACACCAAAGTCCCGAAACTTGCACAAAATAGCACAAAAATGGGGCCTTTCAAGGCCTAAGGGTGGTCAAACACACCCAAACCACAAAACACCCTTAACAAACAATCAAGAGGGCTAAAAAACAGAACTTTTTTGTATTATACACCAAACACAAAAACAGCTCTAAGATAGGTAGAAATAGGATGCAAAAATGGGAAATAAATGGGAAGTTTCTTACCCTTGTTGACCTTCTTCACAAAGGGTGCTCTTGTTGCCTCCTTAAGCTCCAATCCAGTCAAAAATATCAAGAACAAGCCTTTAGAACCTCAGTAGCTCAAGGAAGGTGAAGCACTAGGTGCTTGTGTGCAATAGTATGGACTAAAACACACACAAGGCAACAAAGAGGGGAAGGTATAGATATAGGATAGATATATGTCCTAAAGCTAAAACCAGAGCTCTTCTACTCTCCACTCCAATTTTTCTAACCTTAGAACAAGGGAGAGAAGGCCTCCTCTTATAGAGGAGGCAATCTTGTAATGCTTAACTAGTAAGCAAACAAGAGGGGCATCCCTCCATACACGTGTATGGAGGGGAAGCCAATGCAAGACAGCTGCCTTAAAATATCTCAAAAAGTAGATGAACAGTAGTCGGCTAGCCAAAAATGTCATTTTGACAAAAATGACTGCCGACCGGCAACAAAGAGTGCCGACCGGCAATATATATTGCCGGTGGCAACAAAAACCAGCCGGTGGCCTCTAGCTAGTGCCGGTGGTGTGTGGGGATGCCTTACAAGGCATTCCCTGCCCCTCCAAGGCAAAACACAAGTGTTTGGTGCAAAACCAGACACAAAACGGTCGAGTTCGGTGATCCTGAGACAAGGCGCGTAGCCGAGAACTCCGGGAACTCCAAACGAACACAAACATGGATAATCACCGAGTGTTCAACGGTGACGTCCAAGTCTTGAGGACGGTCAAAAATGGGGTGTCTACATCTACACTGTTTTCATTTCAAAGCATAAAACATAATTTGGCATGCAATTGAGGCACCGCCGGCCTTCTTTAGGCCCGGCCGAGCTTCATTAAGGGCCGGCCGGTCATCAATGTTTGGTTAGCAGTGTATTTTGCAGAAAATAGAAGGTAGTGGCTGAAGGTGAAATAGAGCAAGTCTGAGCAGACAGAGCTGTTCTTGGACATTGAGCATGCAACCCTTGCGCATCCTTACTTACATCATGATCATTGTTGTAATTAATCTAATTTATTTATTATTGTTGTTATAATTAGTCTTGTAATTATTATTATTGTTCATTTGTAATTGTTATGGCTAGTTAGCTTAAATAGTTAGTCTACTTCTCATTATTATCCTTGTTGTAATAGAGTAGTTAGTTAGTTAATGTTTTACTTATTTATTCATTCGGGTTTGTAATAATTTGTTTAATTTGGACTTTCAGTCTTTAATTCGTACCCTCTTGTACGAGGGCCAACTATGTAATAAGTTGTATGTCTTCCAACCCCACGTCTTTCTCCCTTTTACTTACTTGTTTACGATGGTTAGTATAGGAACATCATTTCAAATTAGCATTCTTATGCCTTGCATCCATTGTTTTACATGCATCCAAGGCTCGGCTCATCATACTAACCCAATATCAATGTTCAAATTCATTACTTGAATATGTGATTTATCGCATGTCTTGAATGAAATCATATGTCATGCTCATAGCTGAGCCTATAAAAAATGACATAATGTGTGTGTTGCATTAGTCATATTGCATTTAATTAGGAACATGCATGTTTTTCTAATAAAATTGCTTTGTTTTGGCTTGGAGTACTAGGTGAGTAAATTTTATGTTTTAGCATCTTGTATGGAATGTTTGTGTTACCATGTCAAAGTATGCTTCCATGAGGCTAATTGCTTAAATGATATACCTGTTTGAATGTCTGTGGATGAAGGTTAGTTACTTGAATTGGGATAGTTTGATTAGATGTCCATTTTAAGCCGATTTTTTCAAATGGCAAATTCACAAAATTGTTTCAAATAAAACACGAAATCTAATGTTCCAATCCTTGCAAATTAGTCTATACCTTGTGTGCATCACATAGTAAAATAGCTAATAAATCAGAACAAGAGCATATAACGTAAATAAAAAAATCACATCATGATTAGTAGAGGCCGATCTTTAATCAGACGAGTGGAGTGCTCAATTCATGACCTTCCCCTCTCGTACCTAAGTTCCCGAGCTGAGACACATTGGTGATGATGGACTAATGGCCTTTGGCAAGAGTCTTGGGTTTCCTAAATTTCCCAAAAATATTTAGGTGGCGACTCTGAAATCTAGTAAAGTAGTCCATCTTTGGCATTTTATTCAAAACATCAATTTTCCAAAAAGAATTGCTAGATTTAAACTCTTTTTGTGTTTTCACTGTTTCACATTGTACTTGTGAAATCTGATTCAAAACCACAAGTAGAGTCCGAACTGTAGGGCTTCTCGTCTTCCAAAAGGAGCGCGAAAAGTCGAGCTACAGTTTCTGGCGACTCTGCTGGGGATTTAGAGAACTGGACTTGAAACTCATGATGTGAATTTTTATCTACACTTATATGTTCTTTGCATTGCATTTGCATGGTTACTTTAAGTCACTGTGTCTTCCATATGCTATTCTTGGACGGTTTGTCGGAGGCTTGCCCAAAAGGCTTGCCAAAAGGCTGATCGGTCATGGGCTCTGCCTTGTTGGAAACACAACCCTGGGATCTGGATTGCCGCTGTACCGCTTGATCCACCTTTCACTTCTCGGTGTTAGGTGCGAGAGATATATTAGGTAATCTTGCTGAGGTACCCTTTTGACCATTTGACCTAGTTGCATACAGTGAAGTTATAGTGACTATTCCAACTTAGGACAGGATGCCACCTATTTGCAGGATGTTGTGAAACTCGTTGTTTGAAATAGTGCAGCTTAGATCGTACCAAAATCTAGGACAGGGTAACCCTACTCCCTCATAGGGGTGTTTTGGTTCTTTTACTTGGTATGTGCTTTTATAGTGAGACTGTACAAGATGGTTCATATCAGTATGAGTTTGAGAACAGAGTTCAGTGGGGATTACAGTTCGGCTATGTGTTATGACTACTGTGAATTGGGGTCGAAGTGCTATCTGATTTTGATTGTGTTTTTCTTTCTTTTTGCTAGGTAGTTTACCATCACAGCTTTAGAAAGACCCGACATTCCCCAAGTTGTGTGGACTTGTTTTGGTAGGCTTTGTAAAGCTCAAGACCTTGTTGGTGGTCAACCCGTGCTTGTCTCGCTTTCGCTAGTCACTCGATGAAGAAGGAATAGACAGTCGGTAACACCAATACAAAGTACTTTGCAAACACTTATCTGCTCTCACTCAATTAGTTCACCAGCATCTAGTTCACTAGACCAGCAATGGCACAGAATACAACATAGAACGTTGAGGAATTTATCACCATGATTACAGCTTTCCAAAAAACCATGGACACTGTAAACCAGAGGATGGTTGCACAAGATGAAATTATTGCTGATCTACGATGTGTATCTGGGGCATCAGCATCAACCGTGCATCCGTTCCCGGCTACTTAGCGAAATCCTGATCCACCCCTACCAGTCGAAAACCTACCAGTCCCAAATCTTCAGGAAATGTTTCCCCCACTCCAGCTTACAGGCCTCTGGTTCAACCCCTCGCAGGATTTTTTGCTTTTGATATCAATGAAATTGATTTGGCCTTGGTCAAGATTACTAGATTGGAGAAAGCATTGAAGAAATCCTAGGGCTTCAACTCTATTCTAGATATCGAAGATGGGTACACTGAAGCTTCAGTTAGATTACCAGAGAAATTTAAGATGCCCCACATCGACGGATTTGATGGAAGTGGGGATCCGATTGTGCATGTCTGGTTATGCTCAGATGTATTGAGGCCCATGGGTTGTCTCGGGCGCAGAAGCTCTCGTTGTTTGGGAGAACCCTGTCCGATGTGGCAGCCACCTAGTACGCCAAATTGGAGGACTTAACAAAGCGGAATTGGGAGGAGCTATCTGAGGCATTTTTCAATCAGTACTCGTATAACACCCAAATTGAAGTAACCATTAGTGAGCTGGAGGCTACTACCTAGAACCCCAAAGAATCATTCATTGATTTTGTCACCTGGTGGAGAGCCAAGGCAGCCCGAATGACAAATAGGCCTGCCGAAAGAGAACAAGTCCGACTAGTGGTCCAGAACCTTGAGCCAGACATGTTGCAGAGAATGATAGTGGCACCATTGTCCACATTTGCTTCCTTACATGAGCTGGGGGTCCAGATCGAGAGTGCATTCAAAAAGGGTATTATCAATAGAACAAGCGAACCCACAAGAAGGCCATTCTCCCAGAGTACTAATGCTAGTAGTAGCACTATTCTATGGCTTGTAGATGTCAGTACTGTTGTTTCAACAGCCAAGATGGTTGATCCCTTTGCTACTGCCGCAACCTCACAACCTTCACAAAGTACCGGTCTACCCCAGAATCGAAGAGTTTTTACTCCCCTCCATATGAGCCCAACCCACGCCCTCAAGCTATTAATGCAAAAGGGGCATCTCAAGCCTCTCGATCCTCGTCCACTTCCAGACCCATTGTCACCCAAACATGACCCTACCCAGTATTGTATCTTCCACTAACAACATGGCCATCCCACGGACATGTGCTACTGTCTACGTCATGAGATCCAGGATCTCATTGACAATAAAGTCATCACACCCGCTAAACCAATGTAACAACCAACCCACTTCCTGCACACAACCAAGTCCCCCCCACCCATAAACATTAACCATGTCCATACACTACCGCCCACCTTCAACCCTAGTACACACATTACCTCATCCCACCTACCAAAATCCGAGGTGGTTATTCCAGAAAGCATAGACATGTGCATGATGGATCTAACACCACAAACCCAATCCAGGCCTGTGGTAGTAGAAACGGAGAGAGAGAAGAATGCACTCAAGACAGGGTCGTCTGATACCTGTGTCATAGAGAATGGGGTCTCACTTGCGGAAGAGTACGATCCCAATTTATACATTATGGCCATCGATCAGCTGAAGTCGGTAGTCATACTGCCTGACTTTCTTAGCATTAATGCTATCGGGGAAGGCCAGTTAGAACAACATTAGAATGAGCGGCCTGAACAAGGCCTAAATGACTTGGCTAACTTAGAAGAGGATTTGGCTGATCTGGAGGAGGATCTGCAGGATTTGTACTTTTTCAAAGAGGAAGATACATGTAGTGTTCAAGTGGGATAGTGGGACCCGAGCCAGCCAGAAACAAGCAACGGATGGTTGAGTGAGGCAGAGTCAGATGTGGAGGAACAGATAAGAGAGACTGGGAAGGAAGAAGAAAGTGGTGCTAATGGCAAGGCTGAGGCTACACCTCTAATTGAGAAAGAACATGCACTGGAACAATTCCAATGGGAGAGAGTAGAAGAAATCCAGAAGAAAATAGCTCTGGAACGGAAAAGAGGAAAAGAGGAAAAGAGGAAGAAGAGGCTGAGTCCACAACCAACAGTGTTCAAAACACTAAGAAAATCGAGTGGGAACCCAGTGATTGGAAGAGAATGTTGAGGAAGCTTAGAAAATATCGGGATTCAAAAACTGAGATTGCAGTGGAGGAAGAATGGTATGATGATGGGGCGCATGATGCCAACATGCTCCAGATAGAATTTGATGCTAGCCCAGCCATGACTGCGGGAGAGTGGTGGGAAGACAGCGACCTAAGTCATGTATACACTGATGAAGGTTGGAAAACTGATACCCCATATGACACTTGGTATACCGATGAGATCAATCATATGACCCGGAGCGGTCGGTACTTCAAACCTGCAACATTAGACCAGCTAGAGACCTCTGGAAAGGAGGCTGAGATATTAAAAGAGAAGGATGTTGAAGAAAACATGGTCTTGAAATAGCTTAAGAAGATTCAGGCTGACATATCAATCTGGGGGCTGATAATGGCTTCTCGGAAGCATAGACAAGCACCGTTGGAGGCAATGAACCAGACTAAACTGGCTATCGATACCATTGCGGATCAATTGGTATCATTGGTAACATCTGGGGACATTATGCCGGTGATATCTTTTACAGATAAGGAGTTACCACCTAAGGGCGCCAACTACAACCGTCCTTTATATGTAACCCTAGAAAGTCGAAAAAAGTAGATTCTGGTGGTGTTAGTAGATACCGGATCGGCGATTAATGTGTGTCCAGTGAGGACTGCCTATGCCATCGGTTTGAGGCAGATTGACTTTACATCCATGATCCAAGCCGTCCGGGCTTATGACAATACAAGCCAGGATGTTATGGGAACGTTCAAAAGCCATATCCTAATCGGCCCGTCCGAAGATGAGGTGGAACTCCATGTAATGGATGTACCGGCCACGTTTAACCTACTACTGGGAAGGCCCTGGCTACATCAGATGAGGGTTGTGTCATCAACAGTCCATTAGTTAGTGAAGTACCCCTTCAAAGGTGGGATTTCCACTGTGTATGATAATTTTGTGATCCATCCTCCCTAGGGAACCACTGCACCATTATTGGAAATCATACATGGAAAAGGTGACGTATTTCTTTCTGGCTTCTCTTTAGCAGAAGCTTGGTTGGTCCAAACCATCATGACAGAGGGCGATGGAGACTACGTAAGTGTGAATCTATTTACATGATGAACAAACAGGGGCATATGCCCAGATCGGGACTAGGCTGAAGTGGTAAACAGGGAAGTACTGTTGCTAAGGAGATGAGTCACAACCCTCATGCCTTTGGGCTGGGATACAAACCTACCGCTGCAGATTGGCAAAGAAAGGGCAGGAGTTGAGAGAAAGGCTGAAAGCAAAGAGGACTGGGAAGCAGTATGAGTTAATCTATAAACCAATATAGAGAACCTTGAATGGACGTTTTGTCCGCCAAGGGGAAGACTTCCCCTTTTGTGGATTCCCAGAGCCTTGGTATGATTAGGAAACAAAAACAAGGTATCCTGGGTTCGAGATCTTTTTCGGACACCAGCTGCCAGAAGAGGAGGATGAACAAGTAGACCTGAGCCCTAGCACAGATCAAGGCAGAATTGCAAACTTGGACATCGAAGAGGAAGAGCTGTTAGGAAAAGCGCTAGCTGACTTACTGACAAGTTCTACTGCTGGAGCTGAGACCACCAACTTGGGGGATAGTTTTACTATCTCAATGATCAGGGATAACCCAACAGTGGATTTCTCTAATCTTATCGTGGATGCATCTAAGGCTCCACGCCTGGTCTGGAAGTTTGAGCAAGGCATCATCAATAGTTCTGAATTAGATAGTGAGTTCAGATCTGATTCCACTGAGTCTGTGGAGTTGGAGTCAGATTTGAGTTCCTCTGAGTCTGGTACTTCCGGGAGTGGTAACCCAGATACCAAAGTCCTGTCCAGGTCATCTTTTAGCTTTTCTTTTGAGTCCACTGTAACCAAAATCCAGACTTTTTGAATGGGAATGCTGTTGACTTTGCCTACTTCTCTATGCCTTTGGTTTGTTGTGCTGATCTTAAATTTCAAAATTTTGACATAAATGAAGAGGAAGAAATTCCTTGGGTTTTGAAAAATTTGGTTGATCATAAGGAGAGACGTGCTAAGCCCTGGACAGATGAAATCTTATCAATTAACGTAGGTACTGAGGAAGATCCTCGCTTGATCTAGATTGGGTCCACGCTGTCTTTGGAGGAACGAGAGCGTTTAATCGCTTTATTAAAAAATTTCAAAGATGTTTTTGCGTGGTCCTACAAAGACATGCCTGGAATCGATCCTGAGATTGTACAGCACCGGATCCCTCTTGACCCTGAGGCCTGGCCAATTAAGTAAAAGCTGCACAAAGTTCGCTCAGATTGGGCTTTGAAGGTCAAAGAAGAAGTTACCAAACAGATCGAGGCAGGGTTCTTGCATGTATTTAAGTATCCGACGTAGTTGGCCAATATTGTTCCAGTTCCAAAGAAGGATGGCAGAATCAGAGTCTGTGTCGACTTCAGGGATCTGAATAAGGCTAGTCCGAAGGATGATTTTTCACTGCTGCATATTGATGAGTTGATAGACTTCACCGCGGGCCATGCATTGCTCTCTTTCATGGATGGGTTTTCCGGGTAAAACCAGATTCTGATGGCACCCGAGGATAGGGAGAAGACGGCTTTCACTACTCCGTGGGGCACCTACTACTATCGAGTCATGCTGTTTGGGTTGAAGAATGCTAGAGCTACTTATTAAAGGGCTGCAACCACCATTCTGCACGACATGATCCACAAAGAGGTTGAGGTGTATGTGGACGATGTGATTGTCAAGTCCAAAGATCGAGAGGGCCACTATACCGCCTTGGAGAAATTCTTTTAGTGGATTAGAGAGTATAGATTGAGGTTGAACCCACAAAAATGCACATTCGGCGTAACAACGGGAAAAATGCTGGGATTCCTAATCACACCGAGAGGAATTGAGGTAGATCCTTCCAAAATTAAGGCCATCTTAGAAATGCCGCCACCACCAAGGACTGAAAAGGATGTGCGTAGCTTTCTAGGTAAAGTGCAATTCATAAGGCGATTTATTTCAAAACTAACCTTGACTTGTGAACCACTATTTGGTCTCCTGAAGAAATGGAAGAAATTCCAATGGGATGATCGCTGTCAGTTTGCTTTTGAACAGGTCAAGCAGTACTTGCAGAATTCGCCTGTGTTATCACCACTAGAATCGGGAAAACCGCTGATTTTGTACCTGTCAGTGACAAACTCAACCATGGGGTGTATGTTAGCTAAGGAATCCGAAGCCAAGGTGGAGAAAGCCGTTTACTACTTGAGCAAGAAAATGCTGGATTACGAGACCCGTTACCCTCTCCTCGAGAAATCTTGTCTAGCCTTGGTATGGGCTATCTGGAAGTTGAGGCACTACCTATTAGCTCACTCTGTAATCTTGGTTTCGAGATTAGATTCCATCAAATATCTCTTTGAGAAACCAGCACTTATGGGTAGGGTAGCCCGTTGGTTACTTCTTCTCTTCGAATTTGATCTTACATATGTTACACGCAAGTCAGTTAAAGGGAGAGCTGTAGCGGAATTCTTGGCAGATCACCCAGTAGAGGGGGATGAAGCGGTGGAGTACTTTTTCCCAGATAAAGATATTCTGCAAATAGAGAAGAAAATATGGACGATGTACTTTGACGGAGCAGCCAATCAGTATGGTTACGGGATCAGTGTGTTGCTGGTAGCGCCTGATGACTCCCATATACCCTTAGCCTTCAAACTCCGGTTCAAAGTATCCAACAACGAAATAGAATATGAAGCGTGTATTGCTGGTTTAGAAGCTGCCCTGGAACTAGGGGCAAAAATGTTGGACGTCATCGGGGATTTGAACTTGGTTGTGCCTCAAGCCAATGGAGATTGGCGGGTTAAAGAGGAGAAAATGAAGGTTTACCATCAGGTCTTGGATATGCTAATTATGAGGTTTGAAAAGTTAATGTTTACCCATCTACTAAGAGAGAACAACCGATTCGCTGATGCACTAGCAACTCTATCTTCTATGGTAGACATTCCATTGGGAGTCAAGATGCGTTCGATTATTATTGAACAGAAGTATGTGCCGGCCTATGAAACCATTGCCACGATAGATGAGGCTTCAGACAAGAACCCCTGGTATTACGATATCTGGAATTTCCTGGAAAAGGAGGTGTATCCGCCAGGAGCAAATGCCAAGGACAAAAGGGGAATACGGTGTCTGGCAGTTCAATTTATCATCTGCGGGGGGGAAACTATACAAAAGAGGCCATCTGAGAATGCACAAGCTATGTGTTGAGGAAGATGAATCAAAGCATTTTATGGAGGCCATTCACGGAGGAGAGTGTGGAGCCCACATGAATGGTGTGATGCTCACCCGGAAAATCCTTAGACAAGGCTACTACTGGTCAACCATGGAACAGGATTGTATTGGTTTTGTTTGGCACTGCCATAAATGTCAGATTCATGCCAATCGCATGAACATTCTGCCATCAAAGCCCTACAGCTCTAAAACATGACTTCACCATGGCCATTCTCTGTTTGGGGGATAGATGTTATCAGCGCAATTACACTAAAGGGGTCAAATGGGCATGAGTTCATTCTGGTGACAATTGACTACTTTACGAAATAGGTAGAGGCCCAGTCCTACTCTGTGCTAAAAGCGTTGCATGTGGCTAAGTTCATCAAAAACAACATCATATGCCGGTATGGGGTTCCGAATGAGATTATCTCCTATAATGGGTCGCACTTCAAGAAAGAGGTGATAGACTTGCTTGAGAAATATAACGTGGTTTTTCATAAGTCATCAACCTATAGGCCTCAAACCAATGGAGCTGTCGAGGTTGCGAACAAAAATATCAAGAGAATTCTGCAGAAGATCGTGGAAACTTACAAGGATTGGCTAGCCATTTGTGCTCTGGGGCTATAGGACCTTAATCTGAACATTTACAGGGGCGACCCCCTATTCTCTTGTTTATAGGATGGAGGCTGTTTTGTCAATCGAAATTGAAATGCCCTCATTACGAGTTATGGCCGAGTGTCAGATAGCAGAGGCAGATTGGCAACAGAGTAGGTTTGAGGAGTTAATGTTGTTTGATGAGAGAAGACTAAGAGCATTGTATCATGTCCTGGGCTGCCAACGCCGAATTGCCAGGGCTTTTAACAAGAAAATTAAGTCTAGAAATCTTCAAGAAGGGGACATGGTGCTGAAAGACAACCGAGTTCCCATCCATGATCCTAGGGGCAAGTTCAAACCTAACTGGACTGGTCCTTACATCATCAAGTCAATCTGGTCAGGAGGGGCAGTTATTCTTATGGACTTGGATGGCCTGGAGTTTTCACAGCCGATCAATAAGGACAAGTTGAAGAAATACTATCCTTGAGAGGCTCGCTAGTTCGAAAACCTGAAAGAGCGATCTCGGCAAAAGTTAGAGTACAAAAAATTAGAAATAAAGAAAAACTGAGCTCGCAAGGTTGAAAACCCGAAAGGGCGACTTTGGCAAAAGTTAGAGTGCAAAAGGAGAGTATTAATACTCGAGTGAACTAGAACCGAACTACGTAAGGCCTGATTCCTATTTTTGGGATACGTAGGCAACTTCATCCTAAAGTTTGGCCGTGACTACATCAAACTCAACTGTCTTGTCCATGTGTTTGATCGGGTTATCTTTGTCCATTATCTGAGAACTCGGTTTTGATCTTCATTTCTGGGAAGAAGAGCTGAGTACAGTGCAGAGCAGCAATGATATGAGATTAGGGGCAGTTATGATTTCTTTTGATTCGGGACTGTACATCTTGAGAATCAATTCTGTGCATGTCAGATGGTGATCATTTCCGAAAATTGTTTTGAAAAGTTTTAATAAAAGTTGATTTTTGTTCAAAATTTTACCCTTTTACAACTTGGACCATTTTTGGGACTGAAAGGAAAATTTTCAGTACTCGCAACTTTAATTTTATTGATTTCAACACAAGTACATTCTCCAACTCTTTGATTTAGATCAAAGTTGCTTTTACATCTTAAAACTTGAAAAGAAAAGAACAAAACAGTAAAACTAGAGGCACAGTTAAGTCAGGCGGCTCTATGCCAAAGACGGTCCAATCTCTACCTCCTCTCAAGCCAAGTCAAACACTCCTCAGATAGGGTGTAATTGAAACTAATGGCAGGGGCTAGAATCTTTCATCCTCCAAGCCGCAAGATACTAGGGCAAGTGTGAGGCATGAACCAAAAATGAAGCTGTGTATTCCATTCCCTCATCTGGACGTATCTGATCATGCCTGAACTGGTGTCAGAACTGGAGAGGAAATAGAATGCACAATGTGTGAGGCCAATCAACTCTACACCCGACTGTAGGGACATGATGTAGCTCATCTCAGCTAAATTAAGCCAAGGGCAATGCCAAGTTATGCCAGCTGTAGATTTGCTGCACATCCAATCACACCATGACCCCTCTGAGGGGAAATCGACCAACCGTTGGTGCAAGAAGTAAGCTCGGGCTGAGTACTCGAGGCAAGAGCCTACTATTTATAGTTTATCCGTCAACCATACCTGGGGAGAGATGAAAAACAAGAGAGATTAAAGAATAGAGAGGTGTACGATGAGAGAAAAGTGAGAAAGGCTATGAGAGAAAAATAGAGAATGAGTGTTGAGTGGTGTGAGAATCATAAATCAGAAGGGTGAAAAATAATACCTGGAGAAGTAATGGACTCCCTGCCAATCGGATGGTCTCTCCTCGGTGGAAAACATCTAAACTTGTCAAGGTTTTGGCCAGTGCCAAACCTATGCAACTCTTAACCTCTTTCAGACGTTAAGCCACTTCAATCAACAGGATGTTAGCTCCGCCAGAACTAGGGGCAAGGAGGAATTGTGTAAGAAGGCATAAACAGAGAGCATGTTGCTGGCGGCCTCGCCAAAGAAGCTCATTCCTGTCTCTAATGATGGAAAATCGAAGAACTAAACCGGGGATGTCTAGTTTCCCATCATGTGCCAAAGACCGAGCCTCATGTAATGTTAACCACACATCCATCCCAAAGCTTGGGCAAGGCCAAAACGGGGCTGCGGTACAATTTCTTTGTCGCGCCGGGACTCCATCAAAGCTTGAAATTCTTCGAGTGTCGGACACACCTCTTGTGGTCCGAATTGAAACACATGTGTGATCGGATTCCAACATCGAACGGTGGCATGGAGGAATGGAAAGCAAAGAGAAGTGCGGCTTAGAGAAAAAGGGGCATTTAGGCCAAAACTGTGAAAATTCACCTTTTCTGAGCCGTCCAAAGTGGCTATCCAGTCTTGGAGCCTATTGTTGCACAATGTCTCCATCTTGAGAGCAAAATATCCAAGACTTGCTATTCTACCAGAAAAATAGCACGGGAGCACCATTTATAGAGGATGAGAAGGAGCAGTGCATAACAACTGGCCAGCACTGACTGACCTTACACTTAGGCCTGGCCGTGCCTCAGTGAAGCCCGGCCATGCCTATTTAGCCTCGGCTGGGTCTAAATGTTGTTTTAGATCAGTGCAGTTGTAGAAAGAGCTGGCCTTTGTCCTGATGTACTGTGGTTGTGTTTTAAGTCTTGTTTTGTTTGTACCAAGTGTCTTTTAGTATTTTTGAGTTGTTTTTGTTTTGTTTTCCTGTTATCAAGTTGTATTTTACAGTTTATCCAGTTGTTGGTTGCTATCCGACTCAAGAATAAATGCAAGAGCAGATATTCATGGTTTTAAGTCTTATGCGAAGTTGCCATGTAAAGGTTGCACCATTCATCACATGCCATTCATTACATTGGGCAAGGCGATCATTAAAAAACTTGTTTTTTATAAACTAGTGGGCCCAACCTCGATCATTGTTTTACAAAGCAACAAAATAAAAGAAAATCCTTCAAAAAACAAAAGGGTCTATCTGAAGCTAGTCTTTAACTACAAAGCAAAAAACAAAAAAACAAAAACAAAGTCGTCATCCTCATTAGTAACCCATCCTTGCCCTCTTCCTCCTCCGCTGCGGAGGAGAGGTATCACTGTCAACGCTAGGGCTATTGGACTGCAAGTCAACCTCCTCTCCCTCATCCTCGAGGGTCGTAGACACGTCAAAAGGCTCCTTAGAAGGTGAGCGTTGCCTCGCTTGACCTCTACCTCGATCGGCTCCCCATCGGCCCCTTACTGGACACTATCTCCATCTACTGGCCAAAGGAGGTCCTGCAAGCACTGTTGGTGCCAGCTTAAGCTGAAAAGAGTACAGGTATTAGCATGGAATAACATGAGTATAAATAGTATGGCAACAACAGTGAACTACGGACAGAGTATACCTCAATCCCCGTGAGTGACTAAAGCAGTCTGTCTCCTCCGTACCACAAGGAGCAGTCGGTCAATTGTCCGGAGAAGGTCATTAGCATACGCCTGGGGTATTTGCAAAAGGAATGGGATTTGAGAGAGGTAGACAGCAGTAATAGAGAACAATGAACATAAATGGTAGAAAGCAAAACAAGATAAAGTGTAGTGAGTAGAAGCATAAAGAAATGTATACCTGCTCAATGCTAGGAGTGAATGCTAGCCTGCGGTCCCTCTCCTCGACATGCCCAATGGCAGGGGCACCTCCAGCAGGCGTATCACCAGCTGTAGTAGGAGCAACAGTAACCTCCGGCACAACGCGAACCATGCCCGGGGTAAGAAGCGCTATCACCCGAGTGTGTAAGAAGGTGATGAAGTTGCTAGGCTCGTGATGTCAATCGCCATCCTCGCCCAACATCAGGAGGTCGATCTGAGGACCATCCTGAAGCTCATTAACTACCCTCATGACTAGAGGAGGAGGATGTGGAATATCGGGGTCAGTGACACCTCGTGTTTGGCGGATGAACCTCTCTCCTAGGTAGTAAGCCCGGCCAAAGGGGCCCTCGAACAGAATCCGCATAGTGGAGGCATGCCATGCAGCGACATAGGTCATCCTTAATGCCTGGGGAATGCCTGCCCAAGGATGCCAGTCAACCTGTGGAAGCAGACGTTAGATGTCAAAAATCAGTGCAACATGAGAATGACACTGTGGTATAGAAGCAACAGTATGAGGATGACAGTGTAGTATGGGAATAGTGCAGTATGCTTACGGTATGTAAAAATTAAAGGTTGATATTTTGTTACCTGATCTGCAGTGATCGTGTCAAAGAAACGGCGGAAGTAGGAGAAGTCTCGGTCTACGCGACGGCGGCACTCAAATCGGGAGTTATAGTACCGGGAGCGGGGTACTAACAACTCGATCGGCCTCACTAGGACCGGAGCTAGAGAGATGAAGTATTTGTAAACCCAGAGCTGCAAGCAGAAAAAGATGGATGAAGCAAATGAACAGATAAACAGGAAATAAAAAGCAAAGATGAGCAGAAAATGCAGAATGAACAGAATGCATAGAAAAGATAAGTGTGAGGCATACCTCCCAAACCCTTTAGTAGCTGCCGGGTGAATCCGCCTTGCAGCGGGAGACGGAGCTCATATAGCAGTATAAGGTGGCTAGGCCGGCGTCACCTTAATCGTACTCTGTCACCCGTGGTAGGTGGACTAGTGCCCCCAGAAGGTATAACCCCACGATATTGTCCCTGTTCGTAAACAGGGTAGTACTATGTTATCTCATCCAGAGTAACGGATTGGGACTCAAAGAAGTGATCATAAAACCAGCTGTACCTCATCATCTCATGACTGGTGATGTCTGGGATCGTCCCGAGAAGCTAACGCTGTGCGACTCTCCACTGCGTCATGTCAGGATCACATGGGATCAGCCCGCCAACTCCAACCCGCAGGCCAGTGAGCATCAAAAAATCATACGGGGTCAGAGTCAGCTCCCCAATCAATGAGAAGTGGAATGAATCCATAGTGTCCCACCATCTCTCTACCAGAGCCCCATATAGCAGTGACTCGACCCTCATCTGTATGAGCCCTGAATAGAATGGCCCAAAGTTAGCTGCATCAACCAATACGCGGACCTCTGCGGGCAGTCTCTCATACCAATGCCGGGGGCAAGATATGGATCCGTAGCCGCCAATCCTTCTAGCTATCACCTATAAATAGGATGTATATGGCATTAACTAGTGGTCTACTTGTGAGATTCAACAATGCATCCAAACAAAGGAAAGTTGCTTACTGTGGAGGCATCGACGGACAAGTGCACTGTGGGTTCTCTTAGTAAGATGTCCTCATTTATCCCGGGGATGAGGCCCTCGAATCTCAAAATGCCACTTGGGGTAGAACATGTGTGCGTGGTCAGTAGGTGGCCGCATCAAATGCCCTATCAACGAGGGGAGGCAACGCGGGAGCGTCCTCGGCCTCCATATCTACTCCTAAGATGGCCCCCTATACCAATGGCAGGGTCCGGAATGGGATTCTCGTCATTAGCTATGGGGAAAAGTGGAGGAAATAGAGAAAAAGTGAGGGGATGAGTGAAAATAGGTAAAATCCCAAATTTCAAACCCTAGGAGAGAGAAAGTGAAGAAAGTTTTGAAAAATCAAAGAGGAATAGAAGGAAGGTGTGGGCAAATGTGAGAAAAACCAAAAGGGAAACCCCAAAAATCCACCAAATTCAATTTTGTTCAGTTCAAAGTATAGAGGAGGGGAAAGATTTTGAAGAAAAAAATGGTGAGGGTTGTTGGGTACTTCAAGGAAAGAGGAAATCTAGAGAGAGAGGGAGGCTATGGAGAGAGGGAAGGGAGTTTCGGATTAGAAGGTATGAGAAATGAGGGTTTGATTTTGTTTTAAACAAACAAATTGCGCGGAATACCCGAAACTGCCCCTGCCGCTATCAAAGCCCGGTTGGTTGTCACGATGCCCGGTTGGCTCTCAGTGTAACCCCGTTCAGTTTTTGTTTTTTTGTTTTTTACTTTATTTTATTTCTTGTATTATGGAGTTAAAAGAGAGAAAAAAAAAAGGAGAAAGAAAAAAAAGAGAAGGAAAAAAAAAAACAGTGAAGAAAACAGAAAAAACAAAGAGAAAAAAGAAAAAAAAAAGAGAGAAAAGTGGGAAAAAAAAAGCAGGAAAAAAGAAAAACGAGGAAAAAAAGAAAAGCAAACGAAAAAGGAAAAACAAACAAAAAAGGAAAAGCAAGAAAGAAAAACAACAACAAAGGAACAAAGGAAAAAATTCATTTTATTTATTTTTTTTTATTATTATTTTGCGTAGATGCATCATTCGATTTACTTGGTCTCATTTGTTTAACTTAAAGTTTAAACTCATAAGTTGAGTTGTTTTGTTTTAGAACTTTCAGTTTGTTTAAGATTGTTCTGTTAGTTTATAATTTGTTTTGCCTGAATCGTAGTTCATTATAGACGATATTGTATATACGATTCATTTAGAGGAGTTGCAGATAAAATCATTCATGCCACAGTAAAATCATCATCCTTTTTACCATCAAATTGGCTTTCTCTTTACTACATCGCTTTGATTGTTTTGATTTTATGTATCTCTGTGTAGAATCCATGTTTCTAATCCACGCTTAGGCGATTTGTTTGTTCTTTTATCCATCCAACCTTTCCTCATATTGCGTGCAACGCGTTAGGATTGTACCTTCGGTTAAAAACATCAGGTGCGCCTGTTTGTTCACACCACATTCTCCTCCTATCGCATGCAACGTGTTGGGATTGTTCAAATTGGTTAAAAACATTAGGTGTGCCTGTTTGTTCAAATCTTCTCCTCCTATCGCGTGCAACGCGTTAGGATTGTTCAAATCGTTTAAAAATGGCAGGTGCACCTGTTTGTTCACACCACATTTTCTCTTCTTGCGTGTGACGCCTGAGGATTGTTTACTGTGGTTAAAAACATCAGGTGCACTTGTTTGCTCACACCACTCTTCCTCCTATCGCGTGAGACGCGTTAGGATCTCGGTTGAGACCTCGAGTGCACTCAATGATTACGTTGCCTTCCCCCTTCTTATGCGAGGTGTAGTTAGGTCTGTATTTTCTTACATCCTTTCTACGTGAGACGTAGGTTGGTTTGTGCTTTCTTGGTGCTTTTCACGTGAGACGTGCCTGTTTATTCACTTCTTTCTGTGTGAAACACGACAAGGTTTATTTTGCTTTGATTTGCGTTTTCATTCAAACGTTGCATTCTTGTTTAGATTGTAGCATTGTTTCATTGCTTCATTTACATTATGTTTCATTGCATTGTTTCAATGCATGATCATAAGTTATTTGTTGCATTTCGTTTTTGCGCTTTGCCCACGAGTTCAATCTTTGCATTTATGTCTTGATTTCTTGCCTGAGCCTTGCGGCCTTGTCAAATTGGTCGTCTCTGGGCTTTGACATTCACTCACATCACTTTATGACTTCGAGCTCTATCAAAGAGGGGCAATTGTGGACACCCCATTTTTGACCCCTGTAAGGCTTAAGTGCTTTGTCTGGTACACTCAATAATGAAAGTGGTGTTGTTCGTGGTTCAAGGTCTCAACGAAGGGGCCGTGTTTGAAGCTCCGAAACAATCCCAAACCTTCCATATTCCCATTGATTATACCCAAGAAATCCATTTTTACACATTGTGCCACCCTATGCTGAGGCTGAAACAGAAAAACAAGGGAACACATTGAGGGCCAGCCGTGCCTCAATGAGGGCCGGCCGTGGCTATTGATGGCCAGCTGTGCCTTAGTAGCGAGAAACACTGTTATGGCGGGAGCTCACCAGTTGCCCATTTTTGAAGATATTTATGACCCCTCTTGCTCAAATTCTATATAAACGACCATATATCTCTGTTTTGAGTTTTGAAGAATTTCTAAAAAGCCTCTACACCACCTTAAGAGCTCCCTCTTCTCCTTCTTCTTGTGCAAGCAACACTTTGAGTAAACCTATCACCTTGAACCTATATCCACACACCATATACACCTTCATACCTTGGCCTAGGAACCTTGGTTGAGCCTTGAACACCATAATTCAAGCTTTGAGAGTGTGTTGAGACTTAGTTTGAATCATAAGCAAAAGCTTACTTCTTTGAGAGGTATAAGCTTGTCGTCATCTCTTTTACTTCTTGTTCTTTCATATGCCATCTAGTTCTTGTAGCTTTATGTTGTTTTGATTCTATTCTAAGTGTTTATGTTTGGGTTTGGAGAGCTACCAAAAGGGTAGAGAGAGTTTACACTCTTTCTACACCTTTACCTATAGCTCAAACCCTTACTTTTACACTCATTTTCTTTGCTCTTTAAACTGATTTTCAGAGTTTAAAAAGGGCTAAAAATCATGCTTTGAGGTTTCAAAAATGGAGGGGTTAGCCATCCCTTCTTGTTCTTGTTTACTAGCCTTATTTTCTCTCTTTGTTGGTTATCTTTTTAGGCCCTTTTCATGTATTCTAAGCCACTATTTTTCATCTCTTGAGGGCTGTTTTGGGGCTATTTTAGGTTGTTTAAATAGTTCATGCTTTGATAGGCTTGGTTGTTGTCTCATAAGTTTGCCTGCATAGCTTGTTGTATATTGTTCTTAGCTTTTCTTTAACCCATTTCCATGTTTATGAACCTTATTTTAATAATCAACTTGCCATTTATCTTTTTATTTGAGAGTTGTTTCAATCAGTTGACGATTATTCAAAACGTGAACTAGCGATTTATGCTCAATGGCTTAATCTCTACGAAGGTTCATTGCCAACGGTGTAGTCTCCTTTTCATGTTGAGGATCACCTCCAGTTTGACATATTTCTTATTTAGTGGACGTAACAATCATCTTGGACTCAACGGATTAAAGGATGGTAAAGACTAATGGATTTGGCGTAAAATGAATCAACCCACATAAAGAAAATGAGTTATATTACTTGGGGTTCGGCCAGATGTTATGTGGAATCCATTGTGTCATGGGTTGTCTTACATCAATTCATGATATTTTGATGAATCTTGAAGCATCTCTATCTCCCTCTTTGAGTCCACTCTATGATAGAAGGGAGGGGTGGTTGTTGTTCATTTCATTTATTGATTTTTGTCCAAATTGTACCCGAAATCATCAAGCAATCAACTTGCTTATTGATAGTTTTGGAAATGATTCCAACCTTCTCTCGAGGCTTTCCCATGACAGAGAAGTGTGAGAGGGACAAACAGAGTCCAAAACCCTCTGTCTGCACTGTTTTCACTTCAGAGCACAAAATAGAATTTGGCATGCAATTGAGGCATGGTTGGCCTTCTTTAGGCCCGGCTGGGCTTCATTAAGGGCCAGCCGGTCATCAATGTTTGGTCAGCTATGTATTTTGCAGAAAACAGAGAGCAGTGGCTGAAGGTGAAACAGAGCAAGTTTGAGCAGACAAAACTGTTCTTGGACATTGAGCATGCAACCCTTGCGCATCCTTACTTACATCATGATCATTGTTGTAATTAATCTAATTTATTTATTATTGTTGTTATAATCAGTGTTGTAATTATTATTATTGTTTATTTGTAATTGTTATGGCTAGTTAGCTTAAATAGTTAGTCTACTTCTCATTATTATCCTTGTTATAATAGAGTAGTTAGCTAGTTACTGTTTTGTTTATTTATTCATTCGGTTTTGTAATAATTAGTTTAATTTGGACTTTGCGGACTTTAATTCGCACCCTCTTGTACGAGGGCCAACTATGTAATAAGTTGTATGTCTTCCAACCCCACGTCTTTCTCTTTTTTACTTACTTGTTTACGATGGTTAGTATAGGAACATCATTTTTCAAATTAGCATTCTTGTGCCTCGCATCCATTGTCTTGCATGCATCCAAGGCTCGACTCATCGTACTAACCCAATATCAATGTTCAAATTCATTACTTGAATACGTGCTTTATCACATATCTTGAATGAAATCATATGCCATGCTCATAGCTGAGCCTATAAAAAATGACATAATGTGTGTGTTGCATTAGTCGTATTTCATTTAATTAGGAACATGTATGTTTTTCTAATAAAATTGCTTTGTTTTGGCTTGGAGTACTAGATGAGTAAATTTTATATTTTAGCATCTTGCATCGAATGTTTGTGTTACCATGTCAAAGTATGCTTCCATGAGGCTAATTGCTTAAATGATATACCTGTTTGAATGCCTGTGGATGAAGGTTAGTTGCTTGAATTGGGATAGTTTGATTAAATGTCCATTTTAAGCCCATTTTTTCAAATGGCAAATTCACAAAATTGTTTCAAATAAAACACGAAATCAAATGTTTCAATCCTTGCAAATTAGTCTATACCTTATGTGCATGACATAGTAAAATAGCTAATAAATCGGAACAAGAGCATATAACGTACATAAAAAATCACATCATGATTAATAGAGGCTGATATTTGATCGGGCGAGTGGGGTGCTCAATTCATGACCTTACCCTCTCGTATCTAAGTTCCCGAGCCGAGACACTTTGGTGATGACGGACTAATGGCCTTTGGCACGAGTTTTGGGTTTCCTAAATTTTCCAAAAATATTTAGGTGGCGACTTTGAAATTTGGCAAAGCAGTCCATCTTTGGCATTTTATTCAAAACATCGATTTTCTAAAAAGAATTTCTGGATTTGGACTCTTTTTGTGTTTTCATTGTTTCACATTGCACTTGTGAAACCAGATTCAGAACCACAAGTAGAGTCCGAACTGTAGGGCTTCTCGTCTTCCGAAAGAAGCGCGAAAAGTCGAGTTACAGTACTGTATGTGGGTAAATTAACATTTTTGCATGTAAATATTTGTTCATATAGATGCACAGCTCATTGGACTATTGGTGTTTTTGTATATTGCTTCTGTTAGCCTCGATTATTTTTTATTATACAGGAAGGCCTTTGATAATCTCGGATTACTAGTCGGTTATGACGCTAAACTTATAGGGGCGAGTTTGGCTTGTGACAGCCAGCCTAACACTTGACGAGGCCTAAAGTGAAATATTTTTGGGAGGCTTTTGAATTTAATGTATAATATAAATTCATATAATTTTTTTTAAAATTTTTTTGAGGGTTATCAAAGGAAAAGAAATGAAAATTGCTAGAAGTTATCCGGTAATTAGAGCTTACACATTTAAAATGAATTCTGGGGAGAAAATAAATTGAAGACTATAAACTTCAACCTATTATAGTTGATGAATTTTTTTTATATATTAATGTTAGTTTTTTTTTTTTTAACAATTATAGACGAGATATTTTTCAAAATATTTGTAATTTTTTTTTTTAATAATGTGAATCTTTTAAAGGTACTTTTCATTTATAAACTAAATTGACAAAGGCATTGTCTATATCTGTGGAACATATTATGCTTTGTGAGTTGAATTTTTTTTCTTTTTTTTTCTTTTCTTTTCAGTGTGGAGGTCTTTTTCAAAGTAGGCTTTCTAAAAAATTAAAATCGAATTAGTTAAGAAAATTTAAAAGAAGGCTATTATAATATACCATATTATATTATATAAAATATAAATAAAGAAATGTCTTACAATGGTGTAGACACCCCATTTTTGACCGTTCTCAAGACTTAGATGTTCTTGCAGGTATATTCAGTGACAAGTTTGATTGCTTGTCGAGCGCTCAAAATTTGCGGTGGAACACCACATGTTTGAGCTTTCCAAACCCTGTATCAATTCTGTCTTATTTTTGGACCATGCCTTGGTCTTTTCAGCATGTTTTTTTTGATGCACTGTCGGCCATTTTTGGGCACTGCGGCCATCAATGAGCCCCTGCCGGCCATCACTGATGGCCGGCCGGCCACCAGTGTATCAATAGATATTTTCTGATATTTTGTGCCAGCTGTTTGCACAGGTTGAGCCATCTGCTTGCACGTGGATGGTTGGATCTCTTTGAGGGGATTTTGTATCTTCTATATATAGAAGCCTTCCTCTTGCATGCTAGAGGTTGGAAATTTTGAAGACAAATTTTTTCTCTTTCTCTCTCTAGAATCCTCTCTCTCCAAATATTTTGCCTAAAAGCCTAAATTCTCTACACTTTTACATAGAAACCCTTGATCAAACTTGATCATCTTTGTGTTGAGGTTGCTTGAGGTCCTATTTGAGCTCTACAAGAGGATTTTTGCTTGGTTTGACTTGCCTTTGTTTCCTATATAGCATCTTGTCTTCAAAGAGGTAGAATACTTGTATTTTTAGCTTAATTTAAATACTTGTTTGGCCATCTTTGCATGCTGTTTTGAGGCTGATTTTTGACCTCTGAAATCTCTGTTTTTTATGATTTAAAATAGTGGTTTGAGGTTTGTTTTGGGGTTAGGGGTGGTCCACCCTTCTTGTAGCTTGCTTGTTAAAGTGTTGTGCCATCTTTCAAAGCTTTTAAAACAACTTATTTTGGCCTTTTAACCACTGAATTCCAGGGGATTTTCAGTGGTAAAAACTTTGTTTTGAGGTCCAAAATAGCAGGGGGTAGCCTCCCCTCCTTGTGCCTTGTTTGCAAGTGTAGATAGCCTAACATGTGAGCATGTTTTTCTACCTTTTTGTGACTTGATCTCAGCATTTTTTTGCTACTGATTTGGGCTGCTTTAACTTTGTTTTGAGCTGCCTTGGTCATATTAGTCTTTTCTTGCATGGTTGTAGTGCAAATGCCTCCACTAGCTTGGGATTTCAAGCCTCTAAACATGTTTTGCTTGAGATGATTGCATGTTGTAGTGTCATTTAGCATGTAATTTCAGTGTTCATAGCTCTGTCACATGCTCATTTGCTTCACTCTTTCATTGCTTTTTAGAGTTGTGTTTGAGTCTTGTTTGTAGCCTAATATGTGAGCATGTTTTTCTAGCCTTTTATGATTCAATCTCAGCATGTTTTAGCCACTAATTTGGCATGTTTTAGCTCTGTTTTGAGCTGGTATGGTCAGTTGAGCTTTATATTGCATGGCTATTGTGTAATGCTCATCACTAGTTTAGTGTTTTGGACTTTTGAACATGTTGTGCATGAGTTGCTTGCATATTGTGGTATCATTTTTCATGCCATTTCAGCACTGAAATATCTGCAACCTCCATCATTTCTTCACTTTTCATTTGCTTTGAGGGTTGGTTAATCTTAGGTTGTGTTTAAGCTTGAGATAGAGCTTGTACCCAATGGTTTTAACCCTCTTTTGAGGGTTCCTCCTAACCAAAGGCATGATCTCTCTCATGTCTTAAACCATCCTTTGGTTGACTCCTCTCTCATTAGAGGACACTCATCTTGGACTTAACCGGTTAAAGAATGACTTGTTAATGCTAAAATGAGTAAAAAAAATTGAACAAGTAAAACATGACCAAGATAAGCATGTTGTGTTTGCATTGCATGTGTTCAATCAGACGTTATATTGAACACAAGGTAGATTGGTCCATTTCATACTCAAAGTGATGAAATGAGCCAATCTCCTTTGTCTCCATCACCCTTGATCATGCATGATAGGGTGGTAGTTCTTTGAGTCTTGTTTTGTGCATTTATTGAAAGTGTACAACTTGGATCTTTGGCCATCATGCATTGAAAATGCTTGATCCTTTGATGTTTTGAGATGATAAGGAGGGTCACAGTACAAACATATCCTTGGAAAAGCCTCCCTTTTCCTTTGTTTGTGCTCTGTTGCAGTGTGGTGATTCAACACACCAGTGGCTGGCAATGGCTCACTGATGGCCGGTAGTGCTTCATTCTTGGCCAGCATAGCACACTTTTGGCCGGCAGATGGCCGGTAGCAAGCACTCATGGCCGGCAGGCCACTGGTGCAATCCTCAGCATTGAATTGGTAAGGTAGAGCAGAAAGTTCTTGGAGTAACCCTGCAAACAGAGCCTCTCAAGAGCAAATCGGTGGGCTTTTCGGGGCGAAAACCAAATGCATGCATCTTCTATGTTCTAAAGCAGAGCTGAGGCAATGTAGTTTAATGCTTTACATGTTTAGTGTACATTAGTTTTGTAATTTAATTAATTAGTTTGCTAATTAGTTAAGTGTTGTAATAATTAAGTAGCTTAGTTTAGCTATTTCTTTATTTTGATTTGTAATAATTAGTCTAATTAGTTTATTTAGATTAGTTAATTAGCTTAGCTTAGCTTATTTATTCGGACCCTCCTTCGTGAGGGCATGATGTTGTAATAAGTGTGCGTGTGTGTGTGTGTGTGTGTGTGTGTGTGTGTGTGTGTGTGTGTGTGTGTGCGTGTCTTCCAACTCCACGTCTTTCTCCCTTTTACTTATCCGCTTTCAATGGTTAGATTAGGGATCATGTCTTGATTAGCATACCTTATGCTTGCATGTTTGCATCATTCATTTGTATTGCATGCACCGAGGCACGACGCATCATTCAAACTGCATCGCAATTTCAATACACTTCTTTGAATACGTGTTTCAAAGCATGTTATCAAATTGTATCATATGCCATATTAGTAGCTGAGCCTATTAATCACATTATTGCATGTGTTGCATTAGACACTTAACATAGTTAGGATCATGTATTATTTCTAACTAGCTTTTGTTTTGGCTTGGGGTACTCGGTAAGCCTTTACGCTTTAGCATATTGCATGAGTGTAATTGCCATGATGCCATGATAGCATGCTTGCCATGAGGCTATGTACTTAATTGCTAAACTGCATGAATGCCTATGGATGGAGGCTTTGTTGCTTGAATTGGAACAATTCAACGAATGTATGTTTTAAGCCCACTTTGCAAAGTGGCAAATTATGTTTTAAGCCCATCAAGTTTGATGGCAAATCTGCGTTTTAGCCCACTTGAGGGTGGCAAATTCAAACCATTTTCGAAAACAAACATGAGTTGAATTCGTTCCAAGTCTTGCGACTAGTCTATACTTGCTTGTGTGCGTCACATAGTAATGTTAGATTAATAACCGGAATAAGAACACATGAGGTTTATAAAAGAACATATCATGCTTAATAGAGGCCGATCTTTGATCGGGCGAGCGTGGGTGCTCATTTCAGGACCTTCCCCTCTCGTACCCAAGTTCCCGAGCAGAGGCAACTTTGGTGATGATGGACACGTGGCCTTTGGCATGAGTCAGGATTTCTTAAATTTCCCAAAAACAAAATATTTAGGTGGCAACTCTGTAATCTGGCAAAGCAGTCCAGTTTTGGCATTATTTGATTTAAAATTGATTTTCCAAAATGATTTGCCGGATTGGACTCTTTGGTGTTTATCAGTCTCACATTGCACTTTGTGAGATTAGATTCAGAACCGTGATAGGAGTCCGAACTGTAGGACCAATTCGAGCTCTCCGAAAGGGGGTGCGAAGAAAGCCGAGCTACAAATGGCAAGTCTAAAAATGAGACACATGTTCATCAATATGACGCATGTCAAACTTAAAATTTCTCTTTTTTTTTTTAATAAATATTTTACATTTTCTATTTTTCCTTCTAAAATGTATTTTCATTTTCTCATCAAATTCTATAACTCTCCTCCATACCATGGATTATTTTAATTTTGCATTTAACCCTATTTTAGTTGAGGGTGAAATAGTAGTGAAATTATTCAATATTCCTGAAACAATACTCTATTACATTTATAAGTTAACACTTAACACTTTGTTTCTTAAAATTCTAACACAAAAGTGGTGAGTCTCATAATTTAGACCAATGACTACTCATTTGGAGCACTACCTAGACTTGCTCTAGCAACATTGAATAATTTCTCCAAATACTGGGGTGAGACAAAATTTATCCTAGGTCATGTGTCATATAGAAAATGTCTCTTAATTTTTTATATATTTTATATTTTCCCCTCTCAAATGTCTTTTCATTTTCTTATCAAATTCTAAAGCTCTCCTCCATACAATGCAATCATTTTATTTTGCATTTTATTACGGGAGAGGAAGAAGATATATGAGAGAATCCAAACTCTATGTTAAATATCTTTGTCATGGAAGATAAGAGATAGGTGATGCATCTTTTTTTTTTTTCTTCTTATTTTATTATCTATTCCATATTTGTCACTTCTCTCCACACAGGTTTGTCAAGATCATTTGTATTTTCTTTTTATCTATATATATATATATATATATCTTGATAAGATGTATCTAGGTTCAAATTGTGTATATTTAAGGGGAGTTTGGGAAGAAGCTTTTTTGTCTTTTTAGGTTAAAATAGTACTAAAAGACAAAATATGTTAAAATAGTTAATAAGACAAAATGTCACATTAAATCCATAATCATTTCACTTTTTCTCTAATAAACATCACATCCAATTATAAAAATTTAACCCTTTTTCCAAACACAACTATTTTATATTTTAGCCTATTAAAATAGTCAAAAACTAAAATAGTTTACTAAAATAACCAACTTCCTAAAGGAAGCCTTAGTTTTCATATTCTATTTTGTATGCACATCTGCTATTTTGCTAACCTGCTAATACATAATACATATGTTTTGCTTTCATCATATATAGGTTTTTTTTTTTTTTTTTTTGAACAATTTCATCATATGTAGTTAAGGATTGACAATTTCATCATGCAATGGCATGTCAAATTCTTGATGACGTGGCTCCTATACATTGGCTGCTGTAAATTATCAAACTTTACGTATTAGTGGTGAATTAGCTTCTCCCTAAAGGTTATTTGTGCATTTACCACAAAATTCAAGTAATTCTATTTTCACCCATTAATTCTCCTCAATTTACATATTTAATGAATTTTTTTTAGGACAAATTCACTTTCCCCCCCCCTATGGTTTAGGCCATGTGCGGATTACCCCCCTAACTTTCAAATATCACCACATAATCCCCCTATGGTTGATGGAATAATGTGCACCATTAACACCGTGAATGGAAGATGTTAAAAGACCAATTTGCCCTTGTATATATATATATATATATATATCGAAGCTTACTTACCAGTTTCACTTCCAAAAGTCATGCATCTGAGAAGGGGAAAGTGAAGAGAACTAGGGTTGTTCGATTGAACGATTCAACAAATTAGTGTTGTTCGATTGAACAAATTAGGGTTTCAATCGAACGAAATAGTGTATAGATTTGAGAAAGTAGGGCTTCGATTGTTTGATTGTCACTGATTTGGGGATTTACAAAGCAAACGAAGCCCAAAAGTTCACAAAGAATAAGTTGTAAGGTATTTTTCGATCATTGCTTTTTATTTTGTGTTTCATTCGGTTCGATTTGCTGATATATATATATATATGTATATAAAATGTTATTTGATGTACTTTTTGTTGCTGTATACTGCGGTCCTGTATGTTTTGTATCTTAGGGTTTGTGTGCCTCATTTTTTCGTACCATTAGTGGTTAACTTTTTGTCATGGCACTATGTGCGATGCAGTTGTTCATATCCTGTTGCTATGGTGGTTTTTTGTATATATAAAGTTGTTCATATACTGTGGTCCCCTATGGTTGTTTGTTTATTTGTAGTGAATGATGTGAGTGTATTACTTTGTTTGTTTATTATCATTGTGTTTTGTGTGGGGTATGCACTAAAAAGGTGAAGTTTATCCCTAATCCTCAGTGTATTACTTTGTTTGTTTCCTTCTTCAATTAACTTTTAACTTTATGCCTGAAGAATAGGTTTTTTAATTCTATTACTTTATGCTTTTATATTCTGCTTCTGTTTTATGTGATCTATTTGAGGATTAGGGATTATTTATTATTTTAGTTTATGTTGGTTACATGCATGACTATATCTTTGTTTAGGGTTTAGGGTTGTGGGTTGTGGTCCCAAAATGTATTGATGGAAGTCTTTTCTATTTTAGGAGTGAATGCTGAAAATGTCAGACAAATTCATAACTGTTCAAGTGCACCATGGGGGCCATTTTGTCTTTTATCCACATGTTGGTTATGAGGGTGGTAGGGTGAATGAAATAATTAACTGTGACCTTGACAAAATGTCTATGTTTGAGTTAAGAGACCTTTATTATGACCTAGTTGGTGGAAAAGGAGCAAACATAGATATGTACTATATATGGCCTGGTTATAGTTTAGATGTTAGGTTAAAAGCAATGTACAGTGATGCTGATGTGATGAAAATGCTTCAGGCTTATAAGGGTTTGGATTATCTAGTAGTTTATGTAGAGAAGGGTGTAGATCCTATTATGGTTTTGTCATCCAATGGTGAGTTGTTGTCAGATCCCAATGGTGCAGAGCAGGGTGGTAACGCCATAGGTGGTGGCGACACAGAACAGGGTAGTAATGCCATAGGTGGTAGTGACACAGAACAGGGTTGTAATGCCATATGTGGTACTGAAACAGACATTATTGATATAAACTTGTCTGATATTGACATCATAGTTGATGACATTGGAAAGACTCAGATGATAGTGCAGAGGTAGTTGAGGGTGAGGATGTGGGTAAGGGATGTGAGGGCAGTTGTAGACACCCCATTTTTGACCGTCCTCAAGACTTGGACGTCACCGCTTGGACACCCGGTGATTATCCATGATTGTGTTCGTCTCGAGTTCCCGGAGGCCTCGGCAGCTCGCCTCGTCTCAGGATCTCTTGACTCGGCTGCTTCGTGTTCGGTTTTGGCATCAAACACTTGTGTTTTTGCATTTGAGGATAGGGGGGAGGCTTGTTAGCCATCCCTGAATCCCACCGGCTGCCCCACACCCCACCGGCACTCCCTTTTGTCCGTCGGCACTGTTTTCTCAAAAACTTTGGCCGGTCGGCACTATATGTTGCCGACCGGCACTTTTTTGTGCCGGTGACGTTTTTGGCTGGCCGGTGACCCTTCTGACCCCCCCTGAGGATGGTGCATGCCAGCTGTGCCAGCTGGATTACACCATCACTCCTCCCCGTGCATAGGATTGGCCCATATGCACCTTTGACCCCCCTTAAGCTTCTAGAAGCTTGAACCCTTTTGGCCAAGCTTCTTGGAGAAGCTTGGCCAGCTGTTTTGGCTTCTCCAAGAAGCCTTGCACCCCCTTGACCCCTTTGAGCCTTTTCCTTTGCTTAGCCATTAAGTCTTGGCTTGGTCTTGGCCTATATAAAGACCACCCCTCTCCATTGCTCAAGGGTTAGCCATTTGAGATAGAAAAACCAGAGCTTGTGTATCTATACCTCTGTCATATATCTCCTCTCTCTATATTTTCCCTCTCTCTCCTCTTGTGTGTGTGTGTTTTGGACCAAAAAGTGTGATTTCACCTTACTTTTGCACCATTACACACACTACTACACCTTAATCCGAGATTGGGAGGCTTGGAGGTTTGTTTTGTGTGATCTTGGACTGGTTTTGATCACTAGAGGAGGGCTGCTCCACCTGTTCTTCATTGGATCTTCAAGGGTAAACTTTTTGCTTTAGTTTCCCCATTCTTGCAACTACTTTCTACCCCTCTTGCTTTGAGTTTTTGGATTTGTGTTTAACATAAAAAAGACTTGTTTTTCCTTGCTTAAGAACTTTCATCAAGGTCACTTTTGTATTTGAGTGAAGCCTCACTCTTTTAGGCCTTGTTTTGGTCCTTTTGTGCTTTTTTTTTGGAGCATTGTCTAATTTCAGTGTTTTGGTCTTCTCACCACTGAAAACCAGTGGGTTTTCAGTGGTGAGGGAGGTGCTTTCAAGTCTCAAATAGGGGAGGGACACCCCTCTCCCCTTTGTCCCTCTTTGGCCTCCATTTTTGGCTCATGAGGTAGCATGTGTGCATGCTTGCATTTGGCTTCATTTCAGAATTTTTTTGAGTGTTTTAGGTCATGTTTGATCTTTATCTAAGGTTGGTTTCGTGGCCTTTAACATGCTTCACATACTTGCTTTGTAATGTTCCATTTTGCTTAGAGACATGCCATGTGTTTAGCCTCATGTATCTCCATGTTTTTAGCTTAGCATCTTGAAGATGTTGGTCTTGATTTGCCATGTTTTAGGGCTGTGAGCCACTGATTTTGCCATGTTTGGTGTGCTTGACATGGCTACTTTGCATTATGGCTTGTTAGCCTTGAGTATGTGATCCATGGACATGCGTTGGTTATGTTATTTAAGTGATTTGGAGTCATTTAGCATGCATATTTCAGCTCTTACATCATGCTCATGTGTCTCCATTTACCATCTTATTCATGCTTTGAATTGTTGGCCTCTTATGCTTTAAAGAGGGTCTTATGCATGCTTGTGTGTTTAGAGTTTTTGGGATGCCATGTGTGTGAGTTTTGGGTGTGTTCTTGCATACCAAAAATCTGTTTTTGCTTGTCCAATATAGGCCATGAGTGGTCATGTTTGTAGGCAATGGAATGCTCCACTTTATGCCTTAGCCTTAGGCCTTTTGGTTTGCATGTTTGCATGAATATTTGTCCACCTTTTTAGTCCATTTTCGCCACTGTTTTGGGGAGATTTGAGGTCTGCCCCATTATGGTCTAGTCCACCATTGCATGCTTGCCTTATGCTTGTTACATGTTTGGTTCATTAAGTGTTGTAGCATGATGACCCTATGCTTGATTTACCCTTGTTTGCATTGCATTTGCACTTTGCATGTTGCATTACATTTGACATGATTGCATCTTAGTATTTGGTTGTATTGTGGAGCCATGTTTGCATAACATGCATTGCATTACTTGGTTGGGGTGTCAAACCAAGTGTGGGAAATGAGGAGTGTTTGTACCTTAAGTGACAAAACACACCTCAATTCCCATGTCATTAGGGCCCTTGATATTAACATGATAGGGACTTAATTCTCATGTTTGTGTTGCATGCATTTTTACATTGAAATGCAACCTTGGTATCTTAGGCTATCATGCACCAAGGTGCACAATTGATAGCCCTAGAACCAAGAGCCATGTTTCCTTGAGTCCCATTCATGATAGGAAGCATTGGCCATGCATAAATATGCTCAAAAATCCAATACCATGCACTGCTGCCTGCTGTTGCTGTCAAACTGTCTTCTGCAGGAATTTTGTGCTGACCGGCAGGAAAGAGTGCCGACCGGTACTGTATTTCTGGCCGATAGACTATTTTGCAGCCGGTGGCCACCACAAGCAGCCGGTGGTAGTTTCCTCCAGCCGGTGGCACTCAGCAGAACACAAGGAAGGTTTCCTGGGACTTTGGTAGTTTTTTGGAGAGACGGGGCAGTAAAAACAGAGGTGGCAGTGACACGGTGTAGGCTTTTCCGGGCAAGTTGCAACGAGCATGCATCATTCGCGCATCCCGAGGCAGGGCTGAGGCCCCCTTCCTTTTATTTACTTGATTTAATTTTAGTAATTAGAATTTTGTAATAATTTATTTATTTATTCTTTGGACTGTATTATTCTTTTGGTCCCTCCGAGTGAGGGCGCATTTGTAATAAGTGTGTGTGAGTGCGGTGTATGTCTTCCAACCCCCACTTCTTTCTTCCCTTTTATTTACCTGCTTATGATGGTAGATTAGGGCATATTTAAAATTAGCATACCTTATGCAATGCATGCGTGCATCCATGCATTTGTTGACATGCATCGGGCTCGGTACATCATACAAACTGCACCGTATTTTCAATTCCAATTTGAATACGTGATAGTTGTAGCATTTCGCATGCCATTCTAGGGTTAGCCGAGCCTACTCTAAATTGCATCCTTGCCTGCGTTGCATTAGCCACTTAACATGAACTAGGACACGCATGCTTGCTAACTAGTTTCTTGTTTTGGCACGGAGTACGATGTAAGTATTTATGCTTTAGCATCTCACATGCGTGTGAATGTTAACATGACAGTATGCTTACCATGCGGCTAAATGCTTATGTGAGATAAACTGTTTGAATGCCTGTGGGTGGAGGTTGGGTTGCTTGAGTTGGAAAACTCATTGAAATCCGTGTTTTAGCCTACTTGCGAGTAGCAAATTCCGAAACATTTTCAAAACAAACGGATATGCAATGATTATTTCCGAATTAGGCAACCTAGTCTATACTTGTTTGCTGTGCGCATAACGTAGTAAATCTAGGCTAATAACCGGTATAAGAACGCACAATGTTTTCAAAATAAGATATCATGGTTAGTAGAGGCCGGTCTTCGGACCGGGCGAAAGGGGGTGCTCATAGCTGACCTTCCCCGATCGTACCCAAGCTCCCGAGCCAAGACATTTGGTGATGACGGACACGTGGCCTTCGGCACCGAGTCAGGGTTTCCTAAATTCTCCCATTTAAAAAATATTTAGGTGGCGACTCTGTAATCTGGCAAAGCAGTCCATGTTTGGCACTACTTTTCAAAAATCTGTTTTTCTCAAAAACGATTTGCCAGAGTTGGACTCTTTGGTTCAGATTAAGAACCGTGACAATTTGAGTCCGAACTGTAGTGAACCCAAAAATGAACGGAACGGGACTTAACCCTCCCGGGGCGTTCGGGGACGTCTACAGTTTCTGGCGACTCTGCTGGGGAGTATTTAGAGAGCTTGACTCGAACTCGTGATATCCTGTTTTGATTTCGTTTATGTGTCTCTTTGCATTGCATTTGCATTGGTGCGCCTAGGACACCGTGTTTGCCATCTGCCATTCCTGAACGGTTTGCCGGAGGCTTGTCTTGTCAAGGCATGACCGTAAGGCTGACCGGTTATGGGCTCTGACAGCATGGGAACACAAACCCCGGTTTTACCGGGGCACCCTTTTTGACCATTCGACCTAGTGCATATTCGGAATCCATAGTGACCATTCCAAACTAGGACAGGTTGCTTACCCGATATAGGTTGTTTGAAACCGCTGTGTGCGTAGTGAAACCCTAGCTCCTGACAAAATAGGACAGGGAAACCCTACCCCAACATAGGGGTGTATTGGCTCTCATTTACTTGCTATGTGCTTTTAGAGTGTATCTCTACAGGGAATGCGCATGTCAGTTTGCAAGTTTTACCCGGCCTGAGGGCACCAGTAACAGTATTTTGGGGGAATCAGGTTATCTGTGGGTACAGGATTCAGACTTGGGGGCAATGATTCAGAAATAGTGATCAGTATTGGAGGGACAGTGAATCGAGTTCAGCGTATTATCCAACCGTGTGTTGTTTATTTTATGCTGTTATGCTGTCCGATTTTCTGTTATTTATACGCTTTATTTATCTTTTTTTTACTAGGTAGTTGAGCACGATTGCTTCTGACCCAGTAGATACTCCCCGAGCACTCTGGACTAGAGGTCGTCGACTCCATCGATCTGAGGATCTGGTAGACGGACAACCAGTGTACTGTTCACTACCCCCGGTTACTAAGCGGAGGTCAGTCAGACAGAGGACATTAGCACAGCAGTCAGTTCAGAGGGCCTTATCTACCCCACCTGTGTTCAGTAGGGATCAAGGTTCCGTGTCACCAACAGAGGGAGAATATATACCGGTATTTCAACCAGAGCAGAATAGCATGGCTAGTTTAGAAGAGATGGTGCGCCACCTCCAAGAAAGCATGAAAATGATGCAGCAAGATGCCGTCCGACAGGCAGAATTCGCCAGGCAACAGGCCACACTGGTAAAGGAACAGGCAGAGACAATAGCCAGGCTAGAGCAGCAGACCGGAGCGTCTGCTTCGCATCAAGTTCCTCCCCCGCCAGGAGTTCCTAATGTCGGGGAGACAGCCAACGTTCAGACTGACACAGAACTGCTACAGGACCACCCCCACCTCCAACCCTACCTCAAATCCAACCTCAGCTATCAAAAATGCCCACCAACCTACCGGACTCTCCCTTTGAGTTCGAGTCTGATCCCACAGCACTGAAGTTGAGCAAACTTGAAAAGTTGTTCAAAAGATCCCAAGGGGTCAAGACCATCCCCGACATTGAAGATGGGTACACCGACGCAGCTGTGACGCTGCCCGACAGGTTCAAAATGCCTCATATTGATCGATTTGATGGGTCCGGGGACCCCATGGTGCATTTAAGACTGTTTTCAGATGTTCTAAGGCCGATGGGCCTCAGTAGGCTCCAGAAGTTGTCTTTGTTTGGCCGGACCCTATCGGGTGTGGCGGCCATATGGTATGCCAAGCTAGAAGATGATGTCAAGAGGAATTGGGACGAAATGGCTGAGGCCTTCATCGCACAGTATTCGTATAATACACAGATTGAGATTACGACCCGTGATCTCGAGACGACTAGGCAAGAGCCTAAGGAGAGTTTTTCAGAGTTTGTAACCAGATGGAGGGCCAAGGCTTCGATGATGACCCTGAGGCCTACGGACAAAGACCAGATCCGGATGATTGTGCGCAATCTTCAGCCGAAGTTGATGCAAAAGATGATAGTTCTCCCCTTTCCTACTTTTTCTGACCTACATGAAATGGGGGTGCAGATTGAAGATGCCTTGAAGCAAGGCTTGATTGATAATGACCGGAGCAACCCCGACGAACTTTCAACCGTGGTAGCAATGCAGGCCCGAGTGGCGCTACTACTACGAGAGCCACCGAAGTAAGCATGGTCACCGCCAATCCCCCTCCAAGAAATACGGCAGCTGCACCATTCTCCGGCGCGTCCGGAAGTAACCCGCAAACAACCAAATACCCGCCCAGAAACACCAGAACCTTCGCCCCACTATATATGCCCCTATCCAAAGCTCTGGGGGTTTTGATCAAGAAAGGGCACCTGAAGCCCCTGGAGCCGCGGCCCTTACCAGAAAAACTCCCTCCTACCCATAACCCAGCCAAATATTGCGCCTTTCACCAACAGCACGGTCACGACACCGATCTGTGCTTCCGGTTGCGTCATGAGATCCAAGATCTCATCGACAACGGGGTGATTTTGCCTCCCGAAAAACCCAATGTTACTACAAATCCCCTCCCCGCACATAACCAAGCTCCACCCCCAAAAGACTCAATTTCATCTATGCTGGGACCGTGTCCTATGATCCTAGTATCTATATCACCCCTACCACCTGCCTAAACCAGAGGTGTTCCTCCCTGATTGCACCGACTTGTGCATGATGGACATCTCCATGACCCAATCCAAGCCAGTGGCGGTGACCGCCAAGAACAAGGAAAGAGAGATCCCAAAGGAGAGACAGGTTGTTGAGTCAGAGTCTGCGGAATCTGGGAGTTACATTGGGAAGACATATAGTCCGAGCGACTACATTTCATCAAAAAGCCAAGATGGGCCCGGAGTAGAATTACTATGTGATGCGCACAGCATATAAGTATAGATTGGATCACCTAAGCTGGAACAAAGTATCGCATATCCATTTGTTTTGAAAATGGATTGAAGTTTGCTACTCGCAAGTAGGCTAAAACACGGGTTTCGATGAATTATTCCAACTCAAGCAACCCAACCTTCACCCACAGGCATTCAGGCAGTTATATCACATAAGCAAATAGCCTCATGGCAAGCATGCTATCATGGCAGTCACTCACACACATGCAAGGATGCTAAAGCATAAACACTTACCGAGTACTCCGAGCTAAAGAAAGAAGCAAATTAGAAATCATGCATGAATCCTAACTATACTGAGATGCCTAATGCAACACATGCAAGAATGCAACTAGAAGTAGGCTCGGCTATTCTAAAATGGCATGTGAAATGCAACAGTTAACACGTATTCAACTTGAAATTGAAATACAGTGCAGTTAGCATGATGCGCCGAGCCCGGTGCATGCAATACAGATGAATGAATGCAAACATGCGAACATATAGATGCTAATTGAAACATGCCCTAAACTAACCATCATAAGCTGGTAAATAAAAGGGAGAAATAAGTGGGGTTGGAAGACATACATCACACACACGCACGCTTATTACAACATTGCCCTCTCTCGGAGGGTTCGAATGAATAGTACAGAATAAACTAGCTAAACTAAGCTAATTAAACTAATTATTACACAACATTAATTAATTAACGAATTAACTAAGTAAGTAAGGAAACTAGCATGTAAATTAAACAAAATGAACTACCTCAGCTTTGTTCCGAATGGTAGAGATGCATGCATGCTTAAGTCGCCTTGCCGGGAAATCCATTGCGATGCCCCGATTTGCCTCTGTTTGCAACTGGTCCCAGAACACTGTACAAAGCTCCAGAAGGCTGCTGACCAGTTTTTGCTGCTGGTTTCTGATTTGCTGCAACAGAGAGCGAGAAAGGGGCATGGCAAAGTATTTTCAACATATGTGTGCATGACCACTCTCCCCATCATTGCACAAGCTCCAGGGAGTGTAGTCATCGATCCTCGTGCCACCAATCACACATCTTGATGCATGATGGCCGAGGAGTCAGATTGCACGATTCGATGTAAAATGAATGCACATATAAACACAACAAGGCCTAAACTCCATCATGGGTAATCCGGAGTGTCGGCGACCGAGAATCGAGGCACGTTTCATCACTTGGAGTATGAAACGTCCCTCGTTTCTCGTGTTTGGACTAAACCCTATTCTGAACACAATGCAATATACATGGCATACACAATACAACTAGCATGCAACCCTAAACGCAATGCAACCTAATTATGCTAGCATGCGAGGGATGATATGCAAACATGCAACTAGCATACACAATGCTATGAACTAAGAATGGCATACTCAATGCACATGAACTATATGGCATACGCAATGCACATACGAAGATGGACATGCACGAAGACATGAACAAGGCATACACAATGCGATGATCAAGCATGCGACAACATGGACTAGATGGCATACACAATGCAAGATAGACTTAAACCAAAGTGGATGGGCCTCGGCCACACCCAAATCAGTGGCCATACATGATGAAAATGAAGCAACAACACACATGCAAACATGCACAAATGCAAGGGACCAAACCTAAGGCACAAAGTGCAACTCCACCAAAGCATGGTAAGCATGAAATATGGCATACAATCACATTTTCCAGTTCTGAAATGACATGCAAGATTGTCCCAAATCATGCAAACACCTCACACAATGCATGCTAGATGGCCCAAATACCGAAACTAGTGAAGTGGATTACACTATAGGCATGCAAAGCAATACTCAAATGGCCAAACCAGCCCCAAACAGTCCCTATGCAGGCCAAAATAGTAGCAAATATGGACTAAAATGATGGCTCGCAAAGCATGGAAATGAAGCTCATGCAATGGTCCAAAAATGAGGTATTCATGCATAACTCTCAAACACATTTAAAGAGTGGAAAACATGGGAATATGGAATACATATAAGCTCTGAAATATGATTCACAACGATGCCAAAACACGGAAACACCTCAAAATACGCATGCAATAGGCTTCAAAACTTGAAGTTAGGCAAGGTTATTGAACTACAACCATGCATAGCAAACATCATTCGACCATGAGGCCCAAAAACAAAGCTAAGGCAGTCCAAAACATGCACAAAATCAGTTTAAGGCATGGCAAAAAAGTGCTAGAATCAAAGGCGAAAATAGCATGCAATGTAAGCTAGTAAAGAGGATTTGCACTACAAGCATGTGAGACAATCAAGAGGCCACTAAAACAGTAAAAGTCCAAGGTATGAAATGCCAAATAAAGCCCAAAAAACCACTGAAACATGGTTAATGCATGCAAGAATGAGATGCTCCTTTGATATGCTATGAAGAGGGTTATTCTACACATGCAAGATGGACATCCAATATGGAAAAACAAGCTCTGGACAGAGCCTATGCAGGTCCTAAAACTCATCAAAAATTTCCTGAAACATGGCTTGGAAGCATGCAAATAAGGGCTCCTTTGTAAGGCCAAAAATGCTAGAAAACAAAACAAGGAGAGAGAGGGTCACCCCTCTCTGATTTTGGCACTCAAAATAGCATGATAGCTACTGAAAATCCACTGGATTTCAGTGGCTAAAAGGCCAAACAAATTCCAACACAAATGCTCTAAGGCATGGCTCAAAACAAGGTAAAATGAAGCATACAAGGGGGTAAATGACCCCCAACAGAAAAATGATCTTAAAAAAACATGTTAAGGGCCTCAAAATAAGACTTTTTTCAGTTTACACCAAAGCTCAAATATGCTTGCAAGTATAGCTAAAAGATGAAGCAAAATAAAGCCTTAAAAGGGAGAAAGTGTATTACCCTTGTAGCACAAAAGGACCAGCAACCTCTGGACCACAAAGACAGCCTCTCAACCTCTAAAAATGGCCTCCAAGATCCTTAGGTTGATGGTGGAAGTGTGTGCTTAAGAGGTGGTGTGCAATAGGCCAAGAACAAGACCCTTTTGAACCTTAGATATAGAGATACAAAGAGAGATATATCTATGAGCCTTAGACAAAATCTGAACCCTTAGGAAGGGGAGCCCTTCCTTTATAGACAAGAGGGACTAAAGCTTCTCCTAGAATCTTAAAACCAAGGGCAAACATCCTCCATACACGTGTATGGAGGATGCAGTCTGTGCCTCCCAGCTGGCACAGCTGGAATCAACTCACTGAAACAGAACTGATGGGAGTTGGCGACCAGTTCAAGTGGTCGGCCGACCACTTGCTCTGGTCGGCCAACCAGGGTCAAAAGGTTCAAGTGGTCGGCAGCCTCCCAAGGTGGTCTCCACATGAAATGCAAGCAAGTGGTATGCTGGGAGACCAGTAAATGTGGCCCAAAAACTAAGGAGACCAGCTTCCTGTCAAGAAAACCGACCGGCGAAGAGAAAGGTGGTCTCCAAGAAGAAAAGGTGGTCTCCCACCCTTGTACCACCTTCCAAACAATGAAAATAGGGTCCAAGCCAAAAATGAACCAAGACGGATGCAAAACGAGGGTTCGGGGGCCAAAATGCGCAGCCGGGTGCCCCAAAAACTGACTGTTAAGCATCGAAAGTGGCGTGCGACCACAAAGGTGGTCTCCTAGGCCAAAGTGTCCCTCTAGAGAGAGGAAACAAGGTGTGTGCCAAAAACCGGAGCAAATAGAGAAAGTTAAGCGGTCTTGAATCGAGGCGCACGGTCGACGGCTCTGAAAACCGAAAACTGGTCTCAAAACGGGAACAGTTGTCTACGACCATGAAAAGTAGCCTACAGCCACTGAGAGATGGTCTACGAGACCTCTCCCTCCCTTCGGGGAGAGAAAATAGAACCTGGTTCGCAAACCGAGGCAAAGCACAAAAGAGTCCCGAAGTCTGGAGGCAAGGCTCTCAGCCGAGACTTCGTAACCTTAGAACGAGCACAACATGCGCCATCACCGAGCTCTCAATCGATGACGTCTGAGTCTTAAGGTCGGTCAAAAATGGGGTGTCTATGGGATTTGTCTGGTTTGCCTTGTAGTCATGCCATCAGTGCAATTCAAATCAATCATGAGCAGCCAGAAGCCTATGTGCATGAGTATTACAGCAAGTCTAGGTACTTGGATACTTATGCATTCATGATACACCCAATTCCAAACATGCATGAGTATGATGAAGGTGGCTAGAAATTGAATCCATCAAAAGCAAAGAAATTAGCAGGCAGACCAAAGAAGTTAAGAAACAAACAAGCAGATGAGCTAAGAAATCCACACAAGGCATCAAGGAAGAACATCAATGTCACATGTGCTAAGTGTCTGCAGAAGGGGCATAATCAGAGGTCATGCAAGAACAAACTGCATCTTAAGTCCAAAATGGTGAAGGTTAGTGTATACCTATGCATTCATTTATTGTACACATGTTGTTATTTGTTTGTTGTATACTTAATTTATTGTATACTTAATTTGTTTGTTGCAGCAGAGATGTACTAGTGGGCAATCATCTCAACCTGCATCAACTCCTACTCCTACTCCTACTCTAACAACAAACATCCCATCAAATGAGGTAACCAACTTTTAATGTTGACTTGTAACTTCAAGTAGGAAACTAATAGTAGTTTGCCCAATTTGTTCCTAACTGGAAATTTTTTTGCCTCAGATGTCCAGTAACATCCAAACTAGAAGAGGAGGCCAAGCAGCATCTCAGCCACCAATGAGTACTGCTTCTATTGGACTGAAGAGGAGGAGTACCAGGTCATCCACTCAGGTAACTCACTTGTTTATATAACCAACTTTTTAATCTTGTAACTTTTCAGTTTGTTAATTGAAAATGTTGTTGCAGCCCACAAAACTACCAAACCATGGTGGAAAGGCATCAAGTGGTCCTGGAAAAGGACCTGAAATCACAATTGGTGGGAGGGGTAGAGGTAGAGGACCAATTAATGCATCTGCATCTGCAGTCAATGTTGGAAGAACTGGAGTGAATGCTGTTTCAGTAACTTTTGTACTAGAGACAATCAAAGCAAGGAGACTACACAAAGAACTGGCAACTGCGTCAAAGTAGACTATAGGATTACTGTTATTATTTATGTTTTTGTAATGAAACAATACTATAGGATGTGTTGTGTTTGTATTTAAGCAAAGAAAGGATAGACACACACTTATAGTTATGGTTTTTGTATATAGAGTTATGTTTTGTATTTAGAGTTATGGTTTTTGTATTTAAGCTATGTTTTGTATTTAGAGTTATGGTTTTTGAGAATGGTTTTCAAATGCAGCATACTTCTGTAAATGGATTGGTATTGAATAGCATTGTGAATCTCAATTTTTTTTTTTTTGTTGTCATTTTTGTTCCATTGCCTCAAGTGCATTGACTTGGAATGAGGCCTGTTGTTTTGTAAATCAACTCAGTATGGTTACCATTGCTTCAAGTATACAGTCAGTTTGTTTGTGTTGGAAATGTTGGTTGTATATTTTGCATTGGAATGCAGTAAAAGAAATTAAGAATTTGTTGATTTTTTTCCAATTAAACTCAGTAGGGTTGATTTTTTTTCCAAGAATTTGTAAGAATTTTTTTTCCAGTAAAATAAATTGTGAATTTTTTGGAATAATTTTTAATGTTGCAATAAAAAAATTCATACAAAAATCATGTTGCAGTAAAAAAAAATTTGAATTTATTTTCATGTTGCAGTAAAAAAAAAAAATACAAAAAATCACAAGTTTCATAAACATAATTTCATTTCTTTCAAACATACATCAAGTACATAAAGCACCTTACAAATTCTTACAAATTCATTTCATACTGAACATTAATATGGTGGAAATGAAACACACAAGTAAAACCACCATAGATGTCTTCATCATGATGGTCAGTGCCTCCAGCTTTGTTTCCAGCTTCATCAGTCTTCCATTAAACTGCACACTTTCCTTAACTCTTGGTTTCTTACCATCAATGTCATCTCTTCCATAGATGAGAGCATATCCAACTGGGTTACACCAAGCTCAGAAATCAAAACCCCCCAAACCCGCATTTTCACAAACATAGTACAACCTACCTTTTGAAGGCTTCTCGGACTCCACGATTCTAATGGCTGCTTTTTTCCCACAACGACATTTCTTGCTCATGAACCTTAACATTTGTCCTTCTCCACCTCCAATGCTTGAAGATGACATTTTTGTTGGGTAGACTACCTACAACTCAACATACAAAGCAAGGAGGCAATATAAAAAGCAAGGTAAGCTTTTATGTTTAACCCTAGGGGCATTTTGGTCTTTTCATTGCCAGGGAACATCATCAGTTCATGCCCACTTGCACCACTCTCTCGTGCACTACACAGCTGGTTAGAATACACAGAAAAGCTAATGTGGCACATTACACCATCAACCACAAGGGGGGTTATGTGGTGATATTTGAAAATCAGGGGGGGTAATCTACACATGGCCTAAACCATAGGGGGGAAAAGTGAAGTTTGCCCCCTTTTTTTTAATATAATTTTGTCCTAGAATAAAAACACCATAATACTCTTATCTTCCTCCACCCAAATCCTAATTGTAAGACACCATAACCATTCTCCATGTCCATCACAATCACCATTACTACTTAGGGATAGATTGCGCCCCGGGGGGGGGGGGGGCTGGTAGGGATGACCGCCCCCCCTTCCCCCCAAGTTTTGAAAAAAAATCCCTAGATATAGTATTAAAATTACAAATATTTTAAAATTATATAGGTTCGCCACCCCAAAATTTTTGCAAACAATTTAAGAACTGCCACCCCTTAAATTTTCTACTTTAAAATTTAATTATTTTTTTTGATAAATAATAATAATAATATAATAATAATAATAATAATAATAATAATAATAATAATAATAATTTATTCATTAAGTATGATTACTTTTTATTTTAGATTTAATAATGTTAAAATAATTGAGAATTTATTTGTTAATATGTTAAAAGTCTCTTTTGTCTTATTAGGGCCTAGAATTTTAATTGTTTGGTTATAACTAAATAAATATATATATATATATATATATATACTACTCACGTCACGTGTAACTTGTCCCATGCTTGAAAATATCTCCAACTTCTTATTAACCTAATTGTTTAAGCCCCTTTTCCACTTTGCTCTCTCTCTCTCTCTCTCTCTCTCTCTCTCTGTGTGTAAATGATATGTATGCTTGGAAAAGAACTCAGCACTAAAGTCTGAAAGAACAAATGGAGTAACACTAATCTCCTTGTATCCTACTCTGATTTGTTTAAGCCCCCTAGCATCCTCTGATTCATTTTTCACTTTTTCACTGCTAGGTAATACAAATCTCTTCCATTTTTTTTTCAAATTTATTCGCTCATTTTGTTGTTTGATTTTTTTTTTAAATGATTAATCTCGGTTTTGGAAATAACAAAAATCTGAATATACTATGTTTGGTTGCTGAGAAACTGGAGGAAAACTAATGGAAATGAAATCGAAATCTTTTCTTGCTTTGGTTGCAAAACCAAGCATTTACTGTAGGCTTAAATAATAATAATAAATATAAATATCTGTAATTTCGCAGAGATGAATAGGCTTAAATATCTTTAATTTCGTTGCAATTCACTTCAATTTGGATGCTATTCACCTCATTAGGGTTAGAAAGTCTATTACTCTGAAGAATTTTATTGTTTACCCATTGAAAATGACATGTCCTTTGTTAGATTAGATTATATTGTTAGTGAGTAACAAAAATTGTTTAATAATTTTTAGGTTCTTAAATAAAATTGAGTTGAATGTTAGGTGAATTATGGTGAACAAAAAATTGATTCTTTCTTTAAGAAAAGAGGCTCTCAAGATATAGAAGTTAATGCAACTACAAAACCTTCCACTGATAATGTTGAAGCTTCAATTCCTGAACAACGTCTTTGTAAAGTGCCTAGAATAGAATCCAAAGAAGTTGATACATCTTTTTTGGTAAGGGATCCAGGACTACGACCACAAATTTGGGATTATTTGATATCTCAACGTGATGAGATTCGATGAGCTTACATCAAATTTGGACCATACCAACCTGACAACCAACCTTTTGAAGAGAAGAATGGGCGTCGTTTTCTAACTTCTTGGTACAAGTTATTTCCAAATTGGCTAGAATATTCTCCAACCAAACATTGTGCCTTTTTTCTTCCTTGCTATCTTTTTACAAAACCAAATGGGTGCACTACTTCTAGTGATTTCATTTCTGATGGATTTTCTTCATGGAAGAAAGTCAATAGTGGGAAGAATTGTGCTTTCTTAACTCATATGGGAAAGGGTTCTAATTCATCGCACAGAACTGCTGTTAAATCTTGCCATGATTTAACAAATCAAGCGCAACACATTGAGAAGACAGTTGAGAAACAAGCTTCTCAACAAGTTGCAAAAAACCATTTGTGGTTGAAGACTACAATAGATGCTGTCAAATGGCTTACATTTCAAGCTTGTGCATTTAGAGGTCATGATGAAAGTCATGATTCTAATAATTGAGAGAATGTTATTGAATTGATAAAGCTCTTCGAATCTTATAATGCGGATGTGGCAGATGTTGTGTTACACAAAGCTCCTTAAAATGATTCATACTACTCGCATCAAATTCAAAAAGAGATTCTTAGTATTTTCTTTGACAAAATACAAAGATTCATTCATGAGGAGATTGATGAAGCAAAATTTTGCATTATAGTGGATGAAGCTCGAGATGAATCAAAGAGGGAGCAAATGGCCATTGTTCTAAGATTTGTTGATAGAGATGGTTTTATAAAGGAGCGTTTTTTTGACATAATTCAAGTATCGGATACAACATCAGCAACTTTGAAAGAAGAAATATGTATTGTCCTATCTCGTCATAATCTCAGTGTACAAAATATTCGTGGTCAAGGTATGATGGTGCTAGTAATATGCGTGGAGAGTGGACTGGGTTGTAGGCCTTATTTCTTCATGACTATCATTTTGCGTATTACGTTCATTGCTTTGCTTATCGACTCCAATTAGCATTGGTAGCAACAACAAAAGAGGTTATACCCGTTGCCCAATTTTTTTCTTATCTGGCTCTCACAGTTAATCTATGTGGCTCTTCTTGTAAAAGGCATGATCAGTTGAAAGTTGCTCAAGCTGAAGAAATTGCAGCAAAACTTGCTCTTGATGAAGTTGAAACTGGTAAAGGGAAAAATCAAGTTGGGACATTAAAATGGGCTGGAGATACTCGATGGGGTTCTCACTTGGGATCTATTTCCAGTTTGATAAATATGTTTAGTGCAACTTGTTCAGTCTTAAGTAATGTCATCAATGATGGAGCCACCTCTACTCAACGTGCAGATGCAGATGGAGGTTATGATAAGATTACATCTTTTGAGTTTGTGTTTATCTTACATCTTATGAGAGATATTATGGGGACTACTGATGATCTTTGCCAAGCTTTGCAACATAAATCCCAAGATATATTGAATGCAATGCATCTAGTGTCAACTACAAAAGCACTTGATCAAAAATATAGAGAAGATGGATGGATTCCTTTGTTGGAGAATGTTCAACTATTTTATGGAAAATATGACATAGATATCCCTGATATGAGTGCTCGTTACACATCTGGTAGAGGTCGTGCTTGTCACCAAAGAGATCACATTACTATTGAGCATCATTTTTGGGTTGATATTTTTACAATTTATGTGATTCTCAATTGCAAGAATTGAACAACAGATTCAAAGAAGATGTGATGGAGTTGCTTATTCTTAGCTCTGCTTTAGATCCTAGGGATGATTACAGTTCGTTAAGAATTGAAGATATATGCAAGCTTGCAAATCAATTTTATCTTAATGACTTTATAGAGCAAGAAAAAAACATTTGAAATTTCAATTGAAAAACTACGAGATTGACATCCTTAAACATCCTGAGTTTCAGCAGTTGTTGACAATTTCTAACTTGTGCCAAATGTTGGTAACAACAAGGAAGTCAACATTTATCTTCTTGTCGATAGATTAATTCGTCTTGTTCTAACTTTAGTAGTTTCTACAGCGACAACATAACGTGCATTTTCAGCCATGAAAATTGTAAAGACTAGATTGCGCAACAGGATGAAGGATGATTTTCTTTCAAGCTACTTGTTAACATATGTTAAGAAAGACATTGCTCGAGATTTTTATGTATATTCCATCATAGAAGCTTTTTATATTATGAAAGAATGTTGAGCACAACTTTAGATGCCTAAGTAGATATGTAAAGCAAATAGTTGCTTTTTTGAAAATTAATATGGAGTTACTAGAACATGTCCAATTGTATTTTGATAATATTTTGTAATTATATACGATGAATGGAAACATTTAATTATATATTTTTGTGATATTTGGGTAGAAATTGATATTGTATATCACATGTTCATTACAAATTTTTTGATTGCATCTACACTCCCCTCCCCCGATATTAGAATCCTGCGTTCATCTCTGATTACCACCTCTTTCTTCGGCCATCCACTACCTCTCTCCTCCGCTTCCCCTCCCGTCATCTCTTTTCCCCTCCACCAATGACCACCTTCTACCATGAACATTATACTCTCACAAGTTTCCCTGCTGTGAAGCACCCACTTTCGAGATTTGACTGTGGAGGTCTAGGATGGAAGAGGGAGCTAAGAGTGGTGGTGATGGAGGGATGAGAGTGGCGGCGACGGCGACAAAAGAGGGTGGGTGGATGGAAAAAATTTGGATTTTGAAATTGAAGATGAGGGTATTATTGGAATAAAGAGATGTGTACTGAGAATTTTTATTTTTATTTTTATTTCTTTATGTGTGTATTGAGAATCTATTCAATAAGTGTGTGCAATGAGTAGAATTGGTGTGTGAAAATAGAATTACCCACAAAATTCATCACATATTGTGATAATCTTGTTCCGTATTATGTTAATTAATCTTAATTATGCTTGTGATTATATGTTTAATATGATTTTGAGTGCCATTTATATGAATATATGCGTTTTTGAATTTATATCTGTTCACCGTAGGAAAATCTGTTCAACTTACTGTTATGAACTGGAAATTGAAGGCCTTATCGGCCACAAAAACCGAAATTGACTATGCCATTGTGATTGGCGTAATTTTTAGAGCTTATGGTGAAATTTAATTGAAAACTAATTCATAATGAATTAATTAGATTAAACTGATTGAGTTAAGCACCATTAATTAATTCTAATCAAATTGGATTAAGGGGTTACATATATATGGGGCCTATTACACTCAAGCTCATTCTTTGAGCTCAAAAACAGATTTTACACTCTAGAGAGAGAGAGGGCCGGTTCTAGAGAGAGGAAGAAGGAGAATTGTGTATCTTGGCTCAAAGGTTGTGAATTTGGAAGCTTAACTCCAAGAATTAGCTAGAAATTGGGAGCTTGGAGCTTCAAGGTGAGTGTTTGAACATTGGATCATAAGTTGAGGTTGTAATTTTTGGGAATTTGATGTTAGATTGTAATCAAAAGTATGAGTTGAGTTGAATATGAAATTGGAATGCACATGCATGCATAGAATTAGCATGGATTGCCATGAATTTGTATAAGCTAGCATGTAACATGTTAATTATGAAGAATTGGGCATTAGATCATACATGCAAGCCTGATTTTGTTAAGTTTCATGATTTTGAATATCATTGGTACCACTTGGAATAGAATTTGAGTTAAGAAATTACATGCAAGCTTGATTAATGGAGATATGAACTTGTATGAGGTTTGAATGCATGGGTTTTGATTACACAAGAGAAATGTTGATTAATTTGGGAATTAGATCATGATTTTGAACAATTGACTTCATATTGGTTATGTTCTCAAAGTATGTAATATGTTTCCATGTTTTTGTGTCCAAAACATGAGCCTTGCACCTTTGAATGTCAAGTTTGAAGCTCAAGTAGAATTCTGGAAAACCCAGAATTCGGCATGTTCGCTCGAGCGGGGTAATGGCCGCTCTAGCGTGAAATGCTAGCTCCCAGCAATTTTGCAAACATTGGTGTCAGCTCGAGCGGGGATAGTCACGCTCGAGCATTAGTCACATTGTTTCGACTCTCAGCTTGAGCGTCCGAAGTCACGCTCGAGCGTGAAAAAGAGGCAACCAGTACTTTTGCAGACCTAACGGGTCCGCTTAAGCGGCAGAAACTGCGCTCGAGCGGGGAGCCCTATTTCAGAAATTTTATAAAGATGTTTTGTGCTTCATTTTCTGTTCTCTTTCATTTTTAAGCACTCTTAGGCATGCATTGAACTTTGTAAAGGGATTAAGAAGATAAGAATGAGGCCTAAGAGAAATGTATAAGTTAAGAACGGATTGAATCGTTTGTGACCCATATGTGTTATGTATTATGTAGGGTCGAGCACGAGAACGAATCCACCGGTAGAACACTGTGAGTAATATCTTAGTAAAGATATTTTGAAGTATATTATTTGTCCTATTGCTTATTTCTATATAAGTCTTATAAGTTTGCTAATCTGAATTGTGGACAAATATTTGTTATGCTGAACGATCGAGCCAAGGGCCGTTTGATACGAATGATTGCGCCAAAAGCCGTTTGATATGGATAATTGGGCCAAAGGCCGTTTGACATGAATGATTGGGCCAAAGGCCGTTTGACACAAATGATTGGGCCAGAGGCCGTTGGATATGGATGATTGGGCCAAAGGCCATTGGACATGAATGATTGGGCCAAAGGCCGTTTGACATGAATGATTGGGCCAAAGGCCGTTGGATATGAATGAATTGGGCCAAAGGCCATTGGATATGGATAATTGGGCCCAAGGCCGTTTGATATGAATGAATGGGCCAAAGGCTGTTTGATGCGAATAAATTGGGCCTAAGGCCGTCTGATACGTTTGGATTTGTAGTTGTTTGATACACTAAATAGAAACATGAACTGGGCCTAAGGCTGTCCAATGTATTTATTTCAAATTCCGTTCATGTATCTTCTTTATTTGATATTATTCACTGGGCTTTCGCTCACTTTCATTCATGTGTCTGTAGGTGAGCCAAGTGATGTCCAAACCCAGCCTCAGTGAAGTATGTGAGAGACAACCAAGTTTTAAGGAGTCAGCCCTTACGTCTCACGCATGAGACTCGTTTTTGCCCTTTTGTCCTCTTTGTTATATTTTTGTTATGTTGGCAAAAACGTTGAACCACTTTTGTATATGAGTTTTGTGTGGCTGACTGTATAGACAAAAGTTCCTGGATAAAGAATAACTTTATGTATATGTGTAAGTTATTATGAAATGTTTGTGGAATGGTTTTACCATATCATGTATGCACAGCTCTATGGACAAAGTTTTAAGTTTGCTTCTATTTTGGCCCTTAACTCTGTTCGAATATGTTTTATTTGGTTTGAGGCTGTAGGTAATCCCTTGATTACTGGGCAGTTATGTCCTTAACCCATGGGGGCGGGTTCGGGTCATGACAGAGTGGTATCAGAGCACGAGTTAATAACTCACACACTTGTCCAAAAGAGCAATAAGCATCTAGAAAAGATCTAGGATGCATTCATGTGATAAGTATGAATCTGAACGCATCTAGAATGTGCTTAAATGCTTTGAGATAAATGATTGTGTGCTATATGTTTGTGATTTACTTGCAGTGCAAATTATGTGAATCTGTATGCTCCTTGGTATATGCATACTTATGAAACTTTTGTATAAAGAATAATGCAAGTCTAATCAGATGGTGAGAACGAGAGGTGATGAAATAGAAGAGTCCTCTACTGCCAGAATGGATAGGATGGAAAGATTGATTCAGGAAATGGCAGAAACATTGAGGCAACAACAACAGTGGCAGCAACCACATCCTTTACCACCACCTCCGACACCACTTGTGCCAGACTTATAGAATGATGACCGAATAATAGCTCTCACCAAGGAGTTTAAGAAAAGGAAACCGCCACAGTTTCATGGGGGATTAGATCCGTTGAAGGCCGAAGCATGGGTTCTCGGCATTGAAAAACTATTTGAAGTGTTTCCTTGTACAGAGACACAGAAAGTAGTTCTAGCCACCTTTATGCTAGAAGATGAGGCAAGAAGATGGTGGATGTTAATGCGTGAGAATCATAAAGAAGTTGGCTGGACAAAATTTCTGGAAATTTTCTACGACAAATACTTTCCACAATGTGTCCGTGACAGAAAAGTGTCGGAATTCATGGAACTTAAGCAAAACAGCATGACAGTAGTTGAGTATGAGGCCAGGTTTACTGAGTTGGCCAGATTTGCACCACACGTGGTCGACACCGACTACAAGAAAGTGAGGCATTTTGAAGGTGAGCTTCACGATGACATCTTAGAGAGAGTGAATGTCCTAAAATTGGAAACCTATATTGGGGTGTTGGACCGAGCCATAATATCAGAGGCTAATCTAGCCAGACAGACCAAACCAACAACTAACTGGAAGGGTAGTAAAAGACAAGGCTTCTTTTCGAAGAAGAAATTTTCGAAGAAGCAAAATACTGGCTCCTCAAGTACTTCTAATTCTTCCCGAGATACATCTCCAATGTGCAATATTTGCAGTAAAAGGCATCGTGGAGTTTGTTACCGTGTGTCAGGAGTTTGTTTTAAGTGTGGAAAAAACTGGGCATGTGGCTAGAGATTGTAATCAGAACAGTGGGAAGTTAGCTGCTAGCTCCACTGTATCAATCCCGAAACCGGGAAATACTACGAGATCTACTACTGCCGGAGATACCGTGAGGCAAGGGAGAGTTTTTGCGCTTGTTCCGAGCGATACATGGAATGCCACAGCCGTTGTCTCAGGTACTATTTCTATATGTAATTAGGATGCTTTTGTACTAATTGACTCTGGATCAAAACACTCTTTCGTAACTTGTGCATTTGTATCCAGACTGAGTAGACCTCTAGAATCATTGCCATACTTGCTATGTGTATCTGCTCCATCCGGGGAATCTGTATTATGTGAATCTGTATATCGATTTTGTGATATGCATATTGGAAACGCTATTCTATATGTAGATTTGTTGCCCCTGAACTTAAGACATTTTGATATAATTCTAGGCATAGATTGGTTAACTAAATATTGCGCCACCATTAATTGTATAACAAAACGGGTTGTGTTTAAACCACCGGAACAAGAAGAAACTGTGTTTGTGGGTAACGGGGTAGTGCCTCCACCTTATTTGATATCTGCTATGAAAGCATGTAAATTGATCAGGAAAGGGTGCCAGGGTTATTTGTGTTGTGTGCTATTTGATCAACCTGAGAATGTTGAATTGAATAGTATCCCTATTGTTAGAGAATTTCTAGATGTGTTCCCAAATGAACTACCAGGGGAATTAGTGGACAAGGAGATAGAATTTACTATTGAAGTTGTGCCAGGCACTCAGCCTATTTCTAAAACTCCCTACAGAATGACTACTGCTGAAATGAAGGAATAGTTGCAAGACTTACTTGATAAAGGGTTTATTCGACCCAGTACTTCACCGTGGGGTGCACCGGTGTTATTTGTGAAAAAGAAGGATGGAACCTTACGCATGTGTATTGACTATTGAGAACTGAATAAGGTAACCATAAAGAATAAATATCCCTTACCTCGCATTGATGATTTGTTTGACCATTTGCAGGGATCACAAGTTGTGATAACCCTATTCCGTATTATGCTAATTAATCTTAATTATGATTGTAATTGTGTGTTTGATATGATTTTGTGTGCCAATTATATGAATATATGTGGTTTTGAATTTCTATCTGTTCACCGTAGGAATATCTATTCAACTTGCTGTTATAAACTGAAAATTTAAGGCCTTATCGGCTGTAGAAGGCGAAATTGACTACGCCATTATGGTCGGTGTAATTTTTAGAGCTTACGGTGAAATTTAATTGGAAATTGATTCAGATCAAAATAATTAGATTCAGAATGATTAATTAAGTGCAATTAATTAGCTATAATCAAATGTGATTAAGGGACCTTATATAAAGGGCCAATTTACACCCTCATTCATGGTTTTTGAGCTCAAATCAGATTTTGCTCTCTAGAGAGAGAGAGAACCGAACTTAGGAAGAGAAAGGGGGCTCAAATTGAAAATTGAACTAAAGGCTTGAGAATTGGAGGCTAAACTCAAAAGGATTAGCTACAAATTGGGTGTTTGAAGCTCCTAGGTGAGTGGATTCATAAGTTTGAGTTTATAATTTGTAAATTCAAGGTTTAATTGTGGTCAAGAACATAACTTGAATTGAATTTGGAGCTTGTATGAACATGCATGTGCATAATTGTTACAATTTTGTATGTTCAAGCATGGAGCATGTTGAATATGAAGAATTAAGCACTAAACTTTACATGAATGAGTAATTTTGTGTAGCTTCATGATTTTGAACACCATTTGCACCATTTGAAGTAGAAATGAAGTCAAAAATTGACATGCATGCATGATTGATGTAGTTATGAAATTGGTATGAAGCTTGAATGCATAAGTTTGGACCATGCAAGAGAAATGTTGATCTATTTGAGAATTCGATTGTGATTTTGAACAATTTGGTCCAATACACTTATATTCTCATGTGATATAATGCATTTGCATGTTTTGAACTAAAATCATGAGTTTTGGACCTTTGAAGGTTGAGTTTGAACTTGAAGAACAGTTCTGGAAAACCCAGAATTTGGCATGTCCACTCGAGCGGGGAGAGCACTGCTCGAGCGTGAAATGCAAGCTCCCAGAACTTTTTGCAGACATGGATGTCTGCTCGAGCGGGGATATTCACGCTCGAGCAGGGAGCCATGTAGTGTGACCTTCAGCTCGAGCATCCGAATTCACGCTCGAGCGTAAAAATGAGGCAACTAGTACTTTTGCAGACCATGAGGGTCCGCTCGAGCGGCGGAACCCATGCTTGAGCAGGGACCCCTGTTTCAGAAATTTTGTAAAGGTGTTCTGTGTTTCATTTTCCGTTCTCTTTCATTTCTAAGCACTCTTAGGCATGCATTGAGCATTATGAGTGAATTAAAAGAATAAGAGAGAAGCCTAAGAGGATGTATGAATTAAGAACGGATTGAATTGTTTGTGACCCATTGTGTTCATGAAATGTGTAGGGTCGAGCTCAAGGGTGAATCCACCGGCAGAACACTATGAGTAATATCTTAATAAAGATATCTGAAGTATATTATTTGTCCAATTGCTTACTTTCATATAAGCCTCATAAGTTTATTACATTGAATTGGGGACAAATATTTGTTATGATAAATGATTGGGCCAAAGGCCGATTGACATGAATGATTGGGCCAAAGGCCGATTGACATGAATGATTGGGCCAAAGGCCGATTGACATGAACGATTGGGCCGAAGGCCGAATGACATGAATGATTAGGCCGAAGGCCGTTTGACATGAATGGATGAATGAATAGGCCAAAGGCCGATGGACATATTTGATTGGGCTAAAGGCCATTTGTCAAAGAATGAGGTGAGCTAGAGGCCGTTTGATATGTTCGGGCTTAAATCACCTAATGTACCAAAATAATGCACTCAATAGAATTCTACATGGGCCTAAGGCCGTTTGACATATGTGAATCTCGTTTGTGTGCCTTCTTTATTTAATATTATTCACTGGGCTTTCGCTCACGCTCATTCATGTGTATGTAGGTGAGCAAAGAGACGTCCAAACCTAGCCCCGGTGAAGTTTGTGAGAAAGGTCAAGTTTTGGAGAGTTAGCCCTAAATGTCTCACACATGAGACTTACTTTCGCCTCTTTTGATCTCTTGTTGTAATCTCGTTGTGTTGGCGAAATGTTGGATCATCTTTTGTATATAAGTTTGGTTAGGCTGACTAAGACTTGAATGATCCTGTTGTGTAAAACTTATATGTTAACCTTTTGATGTGAGTTATTAATGCATGTTTGTGGAATGTTATAACGTGCCACGTAAGCATAGCTTTATGGACAAAAGTTTGCAATTGCTTCCGTTTGGCCCCCTTAACTCTGTTAAAATATATCTAATTTGGTTTGAGGCCGTAGGTAATCCCGTTATTACTGGCCGGTTATGTCCTTAACCCATGGAGACGTGTAGACACCCCATTTTTGACTGACCTTAAGACCCAGACATCATCGATTGAGCGCTCAATGATGACGCATGTTGTGCTCGTTTCGAGTTTCGGAGTTCTCGGCTGAAAGCCTTGCCCCCGGGCCTCGGAACTTTTTGTGCTTCGACTCGGTTTGTTGACCAGGTCTTGTTTTCTCTTCCCGAAGGGAGGGAGAGGTCTCGTAGACCATCTCTCAGTGGCCATAGGCTACTTTTCGTGGTCGTAGGCTACTTTTCCCGTTTGGAGACCAATTTTCGATTTTCGGAGCCGGCGGCCGTGCGCCTCGGTTCGGGACCGCTTAACTTTCTCCGTTTGGCATGGTTTTTGGCACACACCTTGCTTCCTCTCTCTAGAGGGACACTGTGGCCCGGGAGACCACCTTTGTGGTCACATGCCACTTTCGCTGCTTAACAGCTTGTTTTCGGGGCACCCGGCTGCGCGTTTTGACCCCCGAACCCTCGTTTTACATCCGCCTTGGTTCATTTTTGGCATGGACCTTGTTTTCATTGTTTGGGAGGTGGTACAAGGGTGAGAGACCACCTTTTCTCCTTGGAGACCACTTCTCTCTCCGCCAGCTGATTTTCTTGTCAGGAAACTGGTCTCCTTGGTCTTTGGGCCACATTTACTGGTCTCCCACCATACCACCAGCTTGCATTCAGTTGGAAGACCACCAAATGGGGCTGCCGACCACCTTTTATGGAGTTGACCCTTTTGAACTGGTCGGCCGACCACTAAAAGTGGCAGGCCGACCACCTTTTCTAGTCGGCCTGCTCCCTCCTGTTTTGTCTTGCTGAGTTATTGCCAGCTGTGCCAGCTGGAAGGCACAGACTGCATCCTCCATACACGTGTGTGGAGGATCTTTGGCCTTGGTTTTTAGCTTCTTGGAGAAGCTTTGGCCTCCCTTGTCTATAAGAGAAGGCCACCCTCTCTTTATACATGGTTCAGATTTTGTCTAAAGGCTCATAGATATATATCTCTCTATATCTCTCCATTTTAGGCTTAGAAGTGTAAGGTTCTTGGCCCTTTGCACACCACCTCTTAGCCTAACACTCCCACCATCAACCTAAGGACCTTGGAGGCCATTTTCAGAGGCTGAGGAGCTGGTTTTTGGTCCAAGAAGCTGCTGCCTTTGCTGAGCTACAAGGGTAACTCATTTCCCCTCTTTTAAGCACTATCTTGATCCTTCTCTTAGCCTTATTTGCATACATATTTGAGCTTTGTTGTAAACTGAAAAAAGCTTCATATTTAAGTGTTTTTCATGTTTGTTTAAGATTATTTTGGTGTTGGGGGTCATCTACCCTCTTGCATGCTTGTTTTGGCCTTGTTTTGTGCCATGCCATAAGGCATTCGAGATAGTCTTTGCTTGGCCTTCCTACCACTGAAATCCAGTGGATTTTCAGTGGTGGTTTTGTAGTTTTGAGGGCCAAAATCAGAGAGGGGTGACCCTCTCTCTTTTGGCCTTGTTTGTTTGCATATTTGGCCTTTCAAAGGAGCCCATATTTTCATACTTCCAAGCCTTGGTTCAGGCACTTTTTGGTGATTTTTGAGACCTTCCTAGGCTCTGTCCATAGTTTTTTTTGCCACCTTTTGTTTGCTTCTTGCATGTGTAGAGCAATCCCATTCATAGCTTATCAAAGGAGCATGTCATTCTTGCATGTATTGACCATGTTTCAGTGGGTTTTTGGTCATATTTTGGCATGCCATGATTCTTTTTTTGGCTGGTTTGGTGGCCCCTCACATGCTTCATAGGCTTGTAGTGTAAATCATTCTTACTAGCTCACATTGCATGTTGTTTTGGCCCTCTATTCTAGCACCTTTTGGCCACAATCCAAACATGTTTTGTTCATATTTTGGGCTGCCTTAGCTCTGTTTTTAGGCCTCTTGGTCAATTGGTGCTTGCCATGCATGGTTGTAGTGTAATAGCCTTGCTTACCTTTGAGTTTTGGGGTCCCTTACATGTGTTGCTTGAGGCATTTTAGTGTTTTGGCATCATTGAATATGATATTTCAGAGTTTATAGGTGTGCCATATTCTCATGTTTATCATTCCTTCAATGTGTTTGAGAGTTGTGTTTTTATACCCCATTTGTGAGCCATTGCATGAGCTTCATTTTGGTGCATGTCAAGCCATCATTTTAGCTCATTTTGCCACTGTTTTGGACCTGCATAAGGTCTGTTAGAAGTTGGTTTGGTCATTTGAGCATTGTTTTGCATACCTCTAGTGTAATGTGCTTCACTAGTTTCGGTACTTGAGCCTTCCAACGTGCATTGTGTGAGTCGTTTGCATGATTCGGAGCCTTTTTGTATGCCATTTCAGAGCTGGAATATCTGTCATTGTATGCCATATTTCATCCTTGCCATGCTCTTGGAGAGTTGCATCTTGTGCCCTTGGCTTGGAGCCTTTGCATTGTGCATGCTTGTGTGTGTCTTGTTGCTTTGATTTCATCATCCATTGGCCACTGAGTTAGACATGGCTAAGGCCTATCCATCTTGGTTTAAGTCCATTTAGCATTGCACATGCCATGTAGTTCGTTGCATTGAGTATGCTATTTGACATTCGCATTGTGTATGCTAGTCTCATTTTGTCATATTGTTGCATGCTTATGATTGTCTCGCATTGAGTATGTGTACATTAGCATTGTGCATTGTGTATGCCATTAGCCTTGCTAGGTTGTTCATGTTGCATTCCATGTTGACATTGTGTATGCTAGGTGCATGTTTGCATGTTTCACCCCTTGCATGTTTGCATGACCAAGTTGCATTGCATTTAGCTTGCATGCTAGAGTCGCATTGTGCATGCCATACTTGTTGCATTGTGTTTGGAATAAGAGTTAGTCCAAACACGGGAAACGAGGAACGTTTTGCACTCAAAGTGACAAAACGTACCTCAATTCCCGGTCGCTGACCCTCTTGACTAACACATGATGGAGTTTAGGCATTTATGTGTTCATATGTGCATTCATTCCATATCAAGTCGTGCAATTCGACTCCTCGGCCATCATGCATCGAGATGCGTGATTGGTGGCCCGAGGGTCGAGGACTACACCCCCTTGAGCTTGTGCAATGATGGGAGAGTGGTCGTGCACACATTTGTTGAAAATACCTTGCTATGCCTCTCTCTTGCTTTGTGTTGTAGAAAACCAGGAACAAGAGGCAGAAACTGGTCGGCCGACTAGCTTTTCTGGCAGGCCGACCACCTCTTTTGGTCTCCACCACAAAAGGTGGTCGGCAGGTGGTCTCCAAGGCCAAGGGCTGGTCGGCAGCCTTCCCACAGCTTCCCAGGGTGGAGTTTCAGCCTTCTGGAGCCTTGTGCAAGTTTCTAACATCAATTGCAAACAAAGGCGAGTCGGGGCGTCGCGAGGGATTTCCCGACAAGGCGGTTCAAGCATGCATGCATCCATTGTCATCCAAAACAGAGCCGAGGCAGCCTATTTCATTTAGCTTACATGCTTACTTAGTTAATTTATCAATTAGTTAGTGTTGTGTAATAATTAGTTGTAGTTAGTTATTCATTTCATTGTGTATTATTTATTCGAACCCTCCAAGAGAAGGCCAACTGTTGTAATAAGTGTGCGTGTGTGTGATGCATGTCTTCCAACCCCCATTTCTTTCTCCTTTTTATTTACCAGCTTACGATGGTTAGTTTTAGGGCATATTTCAATTAGCATCCTTATGCTCGCATGTTTGCATCCATTCATCTGTCTTGCATGCACCGGGCTCGGCGCATCATGCTAATTGCATTGTATTTCAATTCCAAGTTGAATACATGTATCGATTGTTGCATCTCATATGCCATCTTAGAATAGCCGAGCCCGTTGTAGTTGCATTTTTGCATGTGTTGCATTAGGCATTCTTAGCATAGTTAGGATTCATGCATGATTTCTAATTAGCATCTTTATTTGGCTCGGAGTACTCGGTAAGTATTTATACTTTAGCATCCTTGCATGTGTGTGAGTGACTGCCATGATAGCATGCTTACCATGAGGCTAACTGCTTATGTGATATAACTGCCTGAATGCCTGTGGGTGAAGGTTGGGTTACTTGAGTTGGAATAATTCGTCGAAACCCGTGTTTTAGCCTACTTGCGAGTAGCAAACTTCAGTCCATTTTCAAAACAAACGGACATGAAATGTTTTGTTCCAACTTAGGCGATCCAGTCTATACTTGGGTATTGTGCGCATCACATAGTAATTTTAGGCTAATAACCGGAATAAGAGCACATATGTTTTCAAAACAAAATATCATGTTTAGTAGTGGCCGATCTTTGATCGGGTGAGCGGGGGTGCTTATAGCTGACCTTCCCCAATCGTACCCAAGTTCCCGAGCCGAGGCAACTTTGGTGATGACGGACACGTGGCCTTAGGCACGAGTTAGGGTTTCCTAAATTCTCCCAAAATAAAATATTTAGGTGGCGACTCTGTATCTGGCAAAGCAGTCCATGTTTGACACTTCTTTCTAAAAAATCAGTTTTCCAAAACGTTTTGCCGGATTTGGACTCTTTGGTGATTTATCAGTCTTGCATTGCACTTTACGAGATCAGATTAAGAACCGTGACATTTGAGTCCGAACTGTAGTGAGCCCAATGAACAAAACGGGATTTTTCCTGGGACGTTCGGGGGCATCTACAGGGCGGGTTTGGGTCGTGACACAAGTATTTTCCAAAATTGATTTGAGATCTGGGTATCACCAGTTGACAGTGAAAGTAGAAGATGTTGAGAAAACTGCGTTTCGAACAAGGTATGGCCATTATGAATTTCTTGTTATGCCATTTGGGGTGACTAATGCTCCCGCAGCATTTATGGACCTAATGAACCGAATATTTAAGACTATGACCTCGAGATTCAGTATCACCCTGGGAAAGCTAATACAGTTGCTGATGCCTTGAGCAGAAAATCAACGGGGAATTTGGCTTGCTTGCTTACCAAACAGAAAGAGATCTCACAGGATTTTGAGAAATCCGAGATTGAAGTATTATTGTGTGAACAAGGCGGATTGATAACTGCCATTTTAGCTGAACCGGCAATCATTGATGAGATTAAACAGAAACAGAAGGAGGATGAATTCCTTAAAAAGATAGTTGATGAATTTGAAATGAATCCAAGACCGGAATATAGTGTTGTAAATGAGGTGCTGAAATTCCAAGACAGGTTGTGTGTTCCAAACCTTCCCGAGTTGAGAAGAGAATTCTAGATGAAGCCCATAAGTCAGTATTTGCTATGCATCCGGGTAATAACAAAGTGTATCGGGATTTGGAGCAAAGCTATTGGTGGCCTAAAATGAAGAAAGAAATTGCAGAGTATGTGTCTAAGTGCCTTCAATGTGAGCAAGTCAAAGCGGAACATCAGAAACCGGGCGGTCTACTACAACCTCTCCCTATTCTTGAATGGAAGTGGGAGCATGTGACTATGGACTTTGTTGTTGGTTTACCTTGCACTCCTCGAGGTATGGATTCTATTTGGGTTGTAGTTGATAGATTGATTAAATCTGCACATTTTCTACCTGTTAGAACTACATTTGATGCTTATAGACTAGCTACCGTATATGTTGATGAGATTGTTCGTTTACACGAAGTCCCAGTATCTATTGTCTCGGATAGGGATCCGAAGTTTGTGTCTAGATTATGGAAAAGTTTGCAAAAAGCTATGGGGACAGAATTGAGGTTTAGTACCGCATTCCACCCACAAACAGACGGGCAATCAGAACGGACAATACAGACCTTGGAAAATATGCTAAGAATGTGTGCCTTAGATTTTCAAGGGAGTTGGGAAGATTATTTGCCACTAGCAGAATTTGCATATAATAACAGCTTCCACTCCAGCATCGGTATGACACCATACGAGGCTTTGTATGGTAGAAAGTGTAGATCACCAATTTGTTGGACAGAAGTTGGGGATAGGGCTTTGCTAGGGCCTGAAATTGTACAAAACACTTCTGAAAAGATCAAAACTATTCAGCAAAGGCTCAAGACAGCCCAGAGTCGGCAAAAGAATTATGCAGATGTTCGAAGAAGACCTCTTGAATATGAGGTTGGTGATCATGTATTTATTCGCGTGACTCCGATGAAAGGCCAAGTAAGATTCGGTAAGAAAGGAAAATTGTCACCCCGGTATATTGGGCCGTTTCAAATTCTAGAAAGACTTGGTCCAGTTGCCTATCGAGTCGCTTTGCCACCGGGATTTGAACAAATGCACAACGTATTCCACGTGTCGATGTTAAGGGGTTATCTTCGAGATTCGCTTCATGTGATCGAGTATCACCGGATAGCTCTTGATGAGAATATGGAATACGCAGAATGGCCGGAACGAATTGTCGACCGGCAAGTGAAACAGTTGAGAAACAAGTCCATTCCGATGGTGAATGTAGAATGGAAAGAACACTATGGGACGGACGCTACATGGGAAAAAGAGGACGAAATGTGACTACGCTATCCATATTTGTTTCCCGATGAAGGTAAAATAAGTTGAGAGGACCAAACTTCCTAAAGGAGGGAAGACTGTGATAACCTTGTTCCGTATTATGTTAATTAATCTTAATTATGCTTGTGATTATATGTTTAATATGATTTTGAGTGCCATTTATGTGAATACATGCGTTTTTTAATTTATATCTGTTCACTGTAGGAAAATCTGTTCAACTTACTGATATGAACTGGAAATTGAAGGCCTTATCGGCCACAAAAACCAAAATTGACTACGCCATTGTGATTGTCGTAATTTTTAGAGCCTATGGTGAAATTTAATTGAAAACTGATTCGGAATGAGTTAATTAGATTAAACTGATTGAGTTAAGCACCATTAACTAATCCTAATCAAATTGGATTAAGGGGTTACATATATATGGGGCCTATTACACTTAAGCTCATTCTTTGAGCTCAAAAACAAATTTTACACTCTAGAGAGAGAGAGGGCCGGTTCTAGAGAGAGGAAGAAGGAGAATTGTGTATCTTGGCTCAAAGGTTGTGAATTTGGAAGCTTAACTCCAAGAATTAGCTAGAAATTAGGAGCTTGGAGCTTTAAGGTGAGTGTTTGGACATTGGATCATAAGTTGAGTTTGTAATTTTTGGGAATTTGATGTTAGATTGTAATCAAAAGTATGAGTTGAGTTGAATATGAAATTGGAATGCACATGCATGCATAGAATTAGCATGGATTGCCATGAATTTGTATAAGCTAGCATGTAACATGTTAATTATGAAGAATTGGGCATTAGATCATACATGCAAGCCTGATTTTGTTGAGTTTCATGATTTTGAATATCATTAGTACCACTTGGAATAGAATTTGAGCCAAGAAATTACATGCAAGCTTGATTAATGGAGATATGAAACTTGTATGAGGTTTGAATGCATGGGTTTTGATTACACAAGAGAAATGTTGATTAATTTGGGAACTAGATCATGATTTTGAACAATTGACTTCATATTGGTTATGTTCTCATAGTATGTAATATGTTTCCATGTTTTTGTGTCCAAAACATGAGCCTTGCACCTTTGAATGTCAAGTTTGAAGCTCAAATAGAATTCTGGAAAACCCAAAATTCGGCATGTTTGCTCGAGCGGGGTAATGGCCGCTCGAGCGTCAAATGCTAGCTCCCAGCAGTTTTGCAGACATTGGTGTCCGCTCGAGCGGGGACAGTCACGCTCGAGCGTCAGTCACATTGTTTCGACTCTCAGCTCGAGCGCCCGAAGTCACGCTCGAGCGTGAAAAAGAGGCAACCAGTACTTTTGCAGACCTAATAGGTCCGCTCGAGCAGCAGAAACCGCGCTCGAGCGGGGAGCCCTGTTTCAGAAATTTTGTAAAGATATTTTGTGCTTCATTTTCCGTTCTCTTTCATTTCTAAGCACTCTTAGGCATGCATTGAACTTTCTGAAGGGATTAAGAAGATAAGAAAGAGGCCTGAGAGGAATGTATAAGTTAGGAACAGATTGAATTGTTTGTGACCCATATGTGTTATGTATTATGTAGGGTCGAGCACGAGAACGAATCCACCGACAGAACACTGTGAGTAATATCTTAATAAAGATATTTTGAAGTATCTTATTTGTCCTATTACTTATTTCTATATAAGTCTTATAAGTTTGTTAATTTGAATTGTGGACAAATATTTGTTATGCTAAATGATCGGGCCAAGGGCCGTTTGATACGAATGATTGGGCCGAAGGCCGTTTGATATGCATAATTGGGCCAAAGGCCGTTTGATATGAATGATTGGACCAAAGGCCGTTTGACACAAATGATTGAGCCAAAGGCCGTTGGATATGGATGATTGGGCCAAAGGCCGTTGGACATGAATGATTGGACCAAAGGCCGTTTGACATGAATGATTGGGCTAAAGGCCGTTGGATATGAATGAATTGGGCCAAAGGCCGTTGGATATGGATAATTGGGCCCAAGGCCGTTTGATATGAATGAATGGGCCAAAGGCCGTTTGATGCGAATAAATTAGGCCTGAGGCTGTCTGATACGTTTGGATTTGTAGTTGTTTGATACACTAAATAGAAACATGAACTGGGCCTAAGGCTGTCCGATGTATTTATTTCAAAATTCGTTCATGTATCTTCTTTATTTGATATTATTCACTAGGCTTTCGCTCACTCTCATTCACGTGTTTGTAGGTGAGCCAAGTGATGTCCAAACCCAGCCTCAGTGAAGTATGTGAGAGACAACCAAGTTTTAAGGAGTCAGCCCTTACGTCTCACGCATGAGACTCGTTTTCGCCCTTTTGTCCTCTTTGTTATATTTTTGTTATGTTGAAGAAAACGTTGAACCACTTTTGTATATGAGTTTTGTGTGGCTGACTGTATAGACGAAAGTTCCTGGATAAAGAATAACTTTATGTATATGTGTGAGCTATTATGAAATGTTTGTGGAATGGTTTTACCATATCATGTATGCATAGCTCTATGGACAAAGTTTTAAGTTTGCTGCTGTTTTGGCCCCTTAACTCTGTTCGAATATGTTTTATTTGGTTTGAGGCCGTAGGTAATCCCTTGATTACTGGCTGGTTATGTCCTTAACCCATGGGGGCGGGTTCGGGTCATGACACATATTCAAGTAAGTCAGAATGTACTTTGATAAGAGAATATGAAGACCTTATCCTCTCTAAATGGAGGAATTATCCAGTCTTTCAGTTGGGTAATTTTTTAAAGGGTTAGATTCTTATGTTGAAATCTCAACATGATAGAATCTGAGGGGCCTATAGGACCTACCACAGGTCTCATTTTGATGATCTGAATCGTTCATTTTGCAGGACCTGTAACATATATTATCCATGAAAAAAATTAATTCAATTTGATAATCATAACCTTTTTATTTTATTGCATTTGTGCCTGAAAAAATGGACAATTGATATACTTTGGAAAGATATGATTCATATTTTTAGAGATAAATGCAATAAAATAAAAGGGTTACGATTATCAGATTGCTCTAAATTTTTTCATGGATATTATACATTGTAAACCCTACAAAATGGATGTTTCAAATTATCGAAATAAGACATGTGTTGGGCCCTTCAGTCTCAAATTTTGTCATGTTGAGATCCCAACATAAGAGAAGTTCAACCATTTTTTAAATTGGATTTGGCTTCTCTCAAGTTGGCCATCTTAATTTGAGAGAGCGTTTAGCCTTGGTAGACCCATTTTGGGATTGACTCCTGTGATCTAAACTGTTCACTATTTAGAACTCGTTGAGAAGAATATTCATACAAAAAAATGAAGATGATCACACATCGGTAACTATATATTTGAATTACATTTGTATAACAAAAAATGAATGGCTATTCTTGAATTATATTTATCGTTTATTTTTTAAAACAAATATGATTCATACAGATAGCTACTGATGTCCAATCATCTTAATTTTTTACATGACAATTCTACTCAATGAGTTCTAAATAGTGAACAGTTTGGATCACCAAAATCAGTCCCAAAATAGGCCTACTAAGCCTAAACGCTCCTTTTAAATTCAATTATGCAATAAATGTCAAAATTACGCAAGTTTCATATTAGTGAACAAGTTCTAATGTATGAAATTTTTTTGATTTGTGTAATAGGGCAGTACAGGAAATTACACAATTGCCAACTAAAAATTTAGTCATAGAAAGTTTGGTTTTAGTTAGCAAAAGTCTTCTGTGACCAATTTTTTTGGTCGCAGATACATGGTCGGCAAAAGTAATTTGTGACTAAAAATTTTTTTAGTCAGGAAAAAGAACATATTTGTTGGCTAAACTTTTGGTTGTTGAACATATAACTACCACGACTATAGCGACCCCGGTCTTTTCCTTTTGATTGTTGTATCAGGACTTATGTTCCGTAGACTCCGTTGTTATCAGATTGTTGTTATCGTCCTTTAATTTCTTATTTTTGAGTTATAGGATGTGTTGGGCAGGTTTGTGACAGGTCGGTTGAGTTTAGATGCCTAAACTAGTTGCCCAGATTTTGACCTGTCCGCTCGAGCGGGGAGTTTGACGCTCGAGCGGGGACCCTGTTGTTGCTTGTCCGCTCGAGCGGGGGCTTTGGCGCTCGAGCGAGAATATCACCCATCCAGTATTTCCTGCGTAAGTGTTGGACGCTCGAGCGGGGGATTGGCCGCTCGAGCGGAAGGTTGTGAGTGACGCTCGAGCGGGGAGTTGGGAGCTCGAGAGGGGACCTGTCTGCAGAAACTTCTGGGAGTGTGCATCCGCCGCTCGAGCGGGAGTTTGGCCGCTCGAGCGGGAGTCTGTGAGTGGCGCTTGAGCGGGGGTTTCCACGCTCGAGCGGGGCGACTGTTATATAAGTTCGAGATCCGACTTTCTGGATCATTTTTCATCCCCCTTTTGATTCTAAAACCCTAGAACCGTCTTCTCTCTCTCCCTACATACTTTCTCTCTTAGGTTTGATCTATTTAGGGTGTGTTTCTACCCTAGACCCTTTATTAAAAAGGTTAGAGTGGGTCGAGAGCTTCAGTTTAATCTGAACAAGTTTGGATTTGGAGCACTTTGAGTTTGGATCTTCATCTCCATCTTCTCTTTTTGGGCTATTTCCTTGAGGTAGGGATTTCCTACTCCAATGTATACGTTTTGTTCTAAGTTTTAGTATTTTAATATGTTGGGGTATTTTGGTAATTTTGGGAAAAACCCTAGTTGTTGTATTAAATTGAACTGTAAGTTTAATTTAAGGAAAATTGGGAATAATGGTTGAATTCACGAAATATGAGGAATTATTGATTAAATGGGGTAGTTGGTTAATTTAAATCATATGCCTATTGAATTGTTGATTTAGTTATTTTCTGTTTAGAGATAACTGTTTTGGGCTATCGGCGGAGGATAGTCATGATTGTTGTAGACATTGCATGTGGTTTAGGGATAACTGAAACTAATCACATTGGTTAAGTCATTAATGTCGACTGTTGAATTAATACAGACATTATATGTATTGATTGTGAGATGTATATGTTATGTGTTTACATACATGTATTAGTTGAGCATTGCATATGCATATTGTGTGGGAGGAGATAGGGGATGTACTCCACGGTTAGGGGAAGATAGGGGATGGACCTCTTAACCGGATTTTGTTTGGGAGGAGATAGGGGATGGACTCCATTAGCATCACTATTATGTGTGCTTATTGATATTGAAGTGTTTTTGTATGTTATTGATACAACACTAAAATGTGTATCATATTGGAAGTATGGAAGTGTTTTGATATGAGCCTGTGTCTCATTTGTTTTGTTGATATTGGAAGTATGTGAATATGATATATAGTTCACTGTTGTAGTTTGGCCAGGTTCTGAGCCATGTTGATAAAAATGGAAAGTTGAATAGATAATGGAAAGTGAAAGTGACATTTTGTGTTAACCATCTATTAAATGCTATTGCTTTATTCAATGCTTATATTTGGTTTAGTATGTCTCTACTGGGCTGTGGCTCACCCTATATGGGAACATCATTTTCAGGTTCAGGTGATAAGCTACCTCCAAGGACTTAGCTTGGAAGGACTTGGATTGGAAGACTAGTTTAGTTATTTGTTTTGTTTTAATATTACATGTAATTACAAGCTGAGGGCTTAATTTGTAGTTGAGTTAGTACTCACATTTTGTGTCCAAGTGTTGGCTTGGAAAGATGTAAGCCCATAGGGCATTTACTTTCTTTATTACATGTAATGTCTTTATTTAAGGATACTCTGATGAATGAATTATGGTTTATTTTCTTAAGTAATGCATCTTATTATTGTGTATGTTATGGGTTATTTTTAAGGGCGTTACAACGACCAAATCATTTTGTAGCTAAAAAACGTTTGTCGCCAAAAGCGCTATTTTTCTAACCAAATATGTTAGTTGCCAATCATAACATTCCCCGACCAAAAATGTTAGTAGCCAAACATAATGTTTATGCGACTAAATATTTAGTTGGCAATACACCTATTCGTTGACCAAAAATTTGGTTGCCAAAATTAATAATTTTTCCGACTAATTATTTAGTCGCCAAATATACCCTTTCGCCAACTAATATTTTGGTCGCCAAATGTGAATGGTGAAATACCGACTAACAATTTTAGTCGGCAAAAGTATTAGCTATTTTTTCTAGCAGACAAATATGATTTTTTTGTGACCAAAATATTTTTAATCGGCAAAAGTGTAATTTACTGTAGTTGGGCAACAAAGTTTTGTGTCATATATTGAAACTCAGTAAGATTTTACAATTTAAACTCTGTTCTTTGATTATTTTAAAAGTGCACATTATAAATTGAAAAATCTCTTTTTAGAAGCAATTTTGATTATTGTTTCGAATAAATATCCCCCCGCCCCCCCAAAAAAAAAATAAATAAATAAATATCTCTAAGTTTTCACTTGCTTTTAGAGTACACCTAGGATGGGAGGTGTCCACATGACACAAAATTTGATTGTATAGATATTGGAAGGAAAATGTTGGACCCCAAATAATCTACCAAATGTTTTATCAAACCTTTCACATGGGTATGGAGCCTACACAAACCCACATGTGTGTGGGTCCCACACCCATTGGAGAGGTTTGATAAAATATTTGATAGATTATTTAGGGCCTCTAGCATTATTCATTTTATTTTGGTTTTATGAAATGAATAATTCAGATATAATTTCTTATTATTGAATGTGTTTTAAGGGAAGCCAAAGTAAAATAGAGTAAACAAAATATACTCATTTTAGTTTGTTTCACATAAGTATAATCACTATTTAGAAATGTTCTTATTATTATTTTTTTAATTTTAGTTATATATAAAAATTGTGATAAAATAGGGGCCTAAAGCCAATGCTTCACTGGCTTTGGCTAAAGTTGAATTACAAAAGATAATAATTATAAGACAATCTATTGATACTAGTTGTAGGATATAACGATCCTGGTTTTCCCTCCATTGTTTATTGTATTTCGGACTCGGTTTCGTGGATGTTTGTTGCGCCTATATCGCATTTCCGTCCTTTAATTCCTTGTATTTAGGTTTTGGGATGTATTGGGCAGGTTTGGAACAGGTTGGGTGTGTTTTGAAACAAATGATTGCTGTCCAGATTTTGGTTTCTTCGCTCGAGCGAGGCTTTTGTCACTCGAGCAAGCTTTGTGTTTTAGTTCCTTCGCTCGAGCCAGGGTTCCTTCGCTCGAGCGAGCTCTGAGTGGTGTGTCTCTTGGCTCAAGCGAGCACTCTTGCGCTCGAGTGTGCATTTGCGCCTAGTTTGGACATGAAGGTTGTGTTTCTTCGCTCGAGCAAGATTTCCTTCGCTCGAGTGAGCGAGGTCTATGTTTTGTGTTTCTTCGCTCGAGCGAGCACTCTTGCGCTCGAGCGTGCTTCTGGGTTGCAGACCTGAAACTTCGCATTATTCGCTCGAGCGACGCTTCTTGCGCTCGAGCGACGACCACTCATTCGCTCGAGCGAGCCTCGAGTATATCAGTTGGCAGCAGCGGGTTATACATCACTTTTTCATCATCTTTTTCATCCAAACCCTAGATCCGGCTGCTCCCCTCTCTAAACATACCTTCTCTCTAAAAATACTCCATTTCTAGGGCTTTTCTATCCATTTCTCTTTATTAAAAAGCTAGAGCTTTGAGTGGGCTTTCTTTTGATCCAAGAAAATACGAGTTTGGAGCATCTCGGGGTTTCTCTCATCTTTCCTTTTGAGCTTCTACTTTGAGGTAGGGAATCCTTGAGTTATATATATATATATATGTTATGTAGTGTGTTGTTGATTTAAAAGTTCATTGAAGGATTAATGTTGATTTTGATTTTTGTGATCTAAAATGTAGAGTTTCCAAAATGGGTTTAATCTCAAATCATTTTATCAAATTCCTAGTGGGTTTGCTTAGTCATTTTGAAACTCAAAAAGGATGATTAATGGGGTTTCTTTAAGAGGGTGGGAAATGTTTGGTTTTTGGTGAAAACCCTAGAAGTTTAGGGATTTTTGGAGAACATGGAAATGTTCATAAAGCTCTTTTCTTTCTTTGAATAGAAGATGAATGGGTGTAAATTCCATAATACAAATGGTAATCTTTTAAATAGATTGAGATAGAGAAATTGTTTTGAAAACTTCATGTGTAGTCCTTGATGAGATCATATTGCTAAGACTTGTGAAATGAGGAAATTAATGGTGTGTGGTTGACTTGAGAAGGAATGTTATGAACCATGGAAATTTTTGCATTGCATATCATTTTAGTTATTATTGTGCATTGTGGTTCTAAATTGAAGAGATTTACATTCGTGAAAGAAATGGTTTTGTAATGAGAATTATGGAAATGTGGATGGCGTAAATACGTGATAAGTCCGGATAGGGGGTGTAGTTGAATTTGATAAGTTGGCCTGAGTGTCCTTGGTGAAAAACCAGAAAATCGCGCGGATAGGCGTCGAGCCTTCCGATTAATACCGGTAAAAATGACAATTTGGTAGTGCTCGTAGAGCCTACTTGCAGACACCAGCCTAGGGATTACCAGTGTCGTATTTACCGCCCCTATTGATTAATGATTGGAAATTTTGGGAAAATTGTTGAGATTGCAAATGATTGTTGGAAAGATAGAAACTTTTAAATGTACATGAAATGGACTTTCTTATAAGGATGCATGGCATGGCATTAACAATTGCATTTGTTTTAAAGAGTATGCATAACTGTATATACTTTGTAAGAATTCTCTACTGGGCTTTGTGCTCACTCCTATGGGATTTGGTGCAGGTAAAGATGTGGTGATCCCGCCAAACTGAGGGTGTGGATATTTTGAGAAGAGTACATAACTCTTTTATTTTGTGATATTCTTTTGAGCCAAGGGCTAATATGTATGGGTTACAGAAACCATTTTTGTGTAACCAGGCTTAGGCCTTGGAAGATGTAAGCCCTTAAGGGCACTTTATTTATTTTTGAGACTAGATGCTTCACATGCTATGGATTCATGTGATTTCTTTTATCATTTGAATGTGTAATTGCATGTGAACTTTTGTATAAGCTCTCTCATGGACTATGTAAAGATGGAAGGTTGTTGCTATGTTTTGGTAAATATTATTCGATGTGGGTAGTACATATTGGATTATTTTCGGGGCGTTACATAGGAGACTATTTTTTTGTTATATTTTATCTAAATTGTTAAATTTTATAATTTGAACTTCATACTGCATGACTATAGAGGTCTTCAAAACCTAGAGACGGCGAATATGTATAATTTAAAAATAATCAATAGTTAATACTAGTATATAATTTTATTTTTTTTAAAAAAAATTATAAGGAGGCAATCGTCCCCCTCTAAGTCATCATTGATCTTTTCCTCTGTCGGTCATCACTTCTCCTTCAAATTAATTGATCTTCTCATACATTTATGGCAAAAAAAATCATAATTTGTTTAACATTTAGGGGGATCGATCTCATCCTATGTTTTAGAGGCTAATCTCACCTCTAAAACAACAAATGCGAAATTAGTAAAGCCCATAAATGTGTTTGTCAAAACATTATTAAAAAAAATAAAAAATCATATAAAAACTATTCAGTGTGTTTGGTTTCAATTTTTTAAATTCAGTTTTTTGAAAATTGAGTTTTTTTTTTATTTTTGTATTTTTTTGTTTTTAGTGAATATTTTTAAAATTTTAAGAATTTTTTTCTTTTTTAGATGTACTTTACTTAGATGTATCTAAAAAGTAAAATATTTATGAAAAAATATACGAAAATTCAATATATTTTTTTTATTTTTGTGTATTTATTAATTTTTAAAAGTTTTTTTTCATGAAAATTATACTTTTTAAGTAAATTTATATTAGGTGTGTCTAAAAATTAAAAAAATTGCTTAAAATATTAAAAAAATTCATTAAAAACAAAAAAATACGGAAAACAAAAAAGTAGAATTTTTTGAGAAGTGTTAAAAAAACTAGAATAAACATAGTGATTAATTTTTATATATATTTTCATAAAAAAATAAATCCCACCACATAAAAATTAAAAATTATTATTATTATTTATTCATTTTTAGCAGGTTTTTTCTTCACTCATCAGTGGCTTTGCCTCGAGTCTGGATCCTCTCCATCCATGCCTCATGTCAAGGGCCAGGATTTGGCCACGTCACTTTGGCCAAAAGCTACGGCTCAGAGCAGATGCCTGGTTATAAAAAATAAAAAAAAAAATTTGAATTTTATTTCATTTTTCTTAGCAATAGTGCTTCTCTCCCTTTCACTTTTTCCCTCCCTCTTCGAAGCTTTGGTGAACGATGATCGGCGGCAAATCCAAATCTGCGGCAAACATCGATGGTCTCCCCCTCTCTCCCTATCTTACTCCAAAGATTTCACAGAGTGGGCCAACAAAAGGCAAACCTTGTATCAAGTTGGCTGCTATGCTTTCCTCTCAAAGTCCAATCTTGTGTAGCTCCAACTTGATCACTATTACCTCCTTGAATCACAAAGTTCTTTATTACATGGTGGAAAGGCATCCCCTTAAAGTGCCCACTCTGACTGGGAAAAAAAAAAATTCAATTTCAATTTCAGTTGTAGTGAAAAATTATCCCCTTCAAGTGACTACACTACATGGAGACGATGCAACAAGCATGAGCAAAATTTTTACAACTTTTGTAGTGCAAAGATCAAGTCAATGGCATCTGAACTTGTTAGGAAGAGAGAGAGAGACCGTCGATGTTTGTTGCCGACTTGGATTTGCTGCCGATTGTCGTTCACCAGAGCTTCAAAGAGGGAGGAAAAAAGTAAAAGGGAGAGAAGCTTTGTTGCTGAGAAAAATGAAATGAAAGTCAAATTTTTTATTTTTTTATTTTTTATTACCAAGCATCTGATTTGAGCCATAGCTTCTGGTCAAAGTGACATGGCCAAATCCTGGTCCTTGACAGGAGGAATGGCTGGAGATAGGGTTGAGCAAGGAATCCGTAAAATCCGTAATCTGATCCGGTCCAGTCCAATCCGATAGGTTTGGATTGGTTTTTTGAATCCGTGGTTCGGTTCCGGATTGGAAATTTCAAAATCCGTAGGCCACGGATCGGTTCCGGATTGAACCCCACGGTTCTGGATTAGAACCGATCCGGACCATCTAGAAATAATCTATATTCATACTATATACCTTCCCACACATTATAATTTCTTATCTCATATAAAAATTAAAATGTAACCTCATTCACGACTCATTCAGTTCATTGTCTCTCACTCTCATCTCATCTCTCTGTCGATGGTGTCTCTCTCTCTTCTCTTTCTCATCTCAGACTGAGTTCTCTCTCACATTCTCATCCATCTCAGATCAGATCGGTGTGTTGCTCGTCTCTCTCTCTCGGAGAGCTCTCTCTCTCTCTCTCTCTCTCATTGACACTATTTTTGTTCTTTTGTTCCCAGATCATCCATCTCAGATCAGATCGGTAGCTATAGCTATTGTCTCTCTCTCTCGGTGAGCTCCTCTCTCTCTCTCTCTCTCTCTCTCTCTCTCTCTCTCTAACACTCTAAAATGGGTTTAATCTCAAAGAAAAAACATACACAATACATTGTTGTGATTTCATCTCAGATCGGTGGATTTAATCTCAATCAGTTGTTCATGTCATCTACAATGGATTCGGTAAATGTAAGTAAGAGGTTTTTTTTTCTGTTTTTTTTTTTATTTTTATTTTTATTCTGTTTTCTGTTTTCATTTTATTTTTATCCTCTTTTTTTTTCTGTTTTCTATTTTCTATTTTATTTTTATTTTTTCTGATTTCATCTTTGTTTTCTATTGTTTGTTTTATTTTTAAATGTAAGTAAAAAAAATTAATCCACAGTGTATGTTTTTTCTTTGATTTCTGTATGTAACTAAGAATCCACAGTTTTTTGTTCTCTTTGATTTCTTTGTTTTCTGTATGTTTTTATAGTGTGTTTTTTTTTTTTTTTTTTTTGAATTGTTGGTTTTATATATTTTGTTGTCATGTCTTGAAGATTTGAGGAACTAAAGTAGTCATTGAGATTATTTATGCTCTTCTGTGAAGTATTTCCATGACACATGCACATTGCTTTTATGAAACTGAAGTTAACTAAATTCAGAACCATTGACGAGAAGAGCAGTTATGAAGAGCCCTATAATTTAATATTCATTTCTAATTGTTTTCATCACAAGGTCCTTCTTCATAAACAAACTTACACAATGAAAAAACGTGTGTGTTAGGACTCTGTGTTGTCAAATTCCATGGATCAAACCCAAGGTTGTAATTTTTTAAATTCACATGTTGGGTCAAACTAGGATTACTTTGGATTTCTCTAAGAAGTTGATTTTCTTCCAAAACTAGGATTATTTTGGAGTCCTTTAAGAAGTTGGTTTTCTTCCAAAAACAGGATTACTTTGGATTTTCTATAAGTAGTTGGTTTTCTCCAAAACTAGACTACTCATTAATTTTTCCTCCAGATCTTCTTTGTGGTTCTTAAGGTTTATATCTGAGGATATTTTGTTAGTTTCTTTGATGTTTTTATTGAGTATTCAACTCATGGTTTAAAAAAAGAGTACATCAAAGGTTTTGTTTTTTAAACAAAAGAGAGAGTTGTTCTTCGGTGGATTCTGAAGAATTCGAGCCTGAAGCTTCGGTGGATTCTAGAGTGGCTCATCAGAAAGACAATTCCGTAGTGAAGATGGGGTTGGAAGAGGCACATAGAGGTTGGTTCAATTAGGCGTTGTGGATTCGTTAGATAATTGAGAGTATACCTGTGTAATTCCTTTAAATCTTCTTAGTGGATTGTTCTTGTGGCTGTTGCCCGTGGTTTTTTTTATCACAATTGGAGGTGTCCAATTGTGGTTTTTCCATGTAAAATCGTTGTGTCTCTTTGTCTTGATTGTTTGATTAGGATTGTTATATTCTGCTTAAAATTAATACATAATCACAAATCAACATCTAGAAGGTTTCTAGATTTTTCAGTGTGTATTATATTCCTGTTCTAAAACTATTGAACCATATTAGCTTTGTTAATCCTCAGAACTGTGCATGTATTGTTGGAACTTGTCAATCATGTATTGCTTCCCCTTTTTGAGTTTATTGCATTTTTGCTCATTGTTTCCTCTTTCCTTATTTTTACAATGTTACTGCTTTGTTAATCCTCAATCATGTACCATTTTAGCTTTGTTTCCTCCAAACATGGAGAAATTACAGCCATGAAAGCATGCTATTACCCACTTAAATTTAGGACTAGTGATAGCCTGGATTTGTGTTGGGCCAAAATTGAGATCCAACTTAAGATTGAATTACCAGCCAATTTTTAAGCTAATGCCAAATGATTGATACAAATATATTATATAGAAAGATTAAAAATTGATAAATGTGAGAATGAATTTGGTGTCCACCTCAATGGTATAAATGCAGCATGAATCTTTGAGAGCATCTTCCCTTATCTAAAAATCTGAGTGGGTATATGATGCTGATGTTGGTAGTAGTGTTTATGGTCAGTAGTTGATATCATGGTAACTGTATATGGTCTACATGATTCTTGTAACAGACCCTTGGATTGTTAATATGTATTATGTGGTGGTGTGGTTTAATTATGTTTCTGTTTGTTGGTCTGTTTTGTTTTTTATTTCAGATTGATCCATGTTTCTATTTTGGTTTTAGCTACATGATTCTTGTAACAGACCCAGTAATGAAGACAACAAATTTAATTTGAATGTCTCGCACAATTTTTTGGCAAGACATTACACAAAATTTATTGTAATGTTCTAAGTTGGATGTCGCCCATTGGCTTTGTTTATAAGTTTCAATTTACTTAGATTGTGATGGTATAGATATTATTGTCTATATTTTTTTTTACTTATATTGTTGTCCATTGGGATGGGATGTAGCCCATTGGCTTTGTTTACAGGTTCCAATATATTTTTGTCTATATTTTTTTCACTTAGATTGTGATGGTATAGATTGTGAATGGATGTTTTTTACTTATATTTACTTATATTGTTTACAGGTTTCAATATATATTTTTGTCTATATTTTTGTTCTAATATTTTTTGTCAATTTACTTATATTGTTGTCTATATATTTTTTGTTATTTAATTATTTAAATCCGTGGTCCTAAACCGATCTAATTCGCGTTTCAACGGATTGGTTCGAATTGCTTCCACAATTTAAATGGATTTGATTGGTTTTAATTTTTCAGGAACCGTAGATAACGGATTGGTCCTGATTTTCTCCCAATCCGAACTAATTCGGACCATGCTCACCCCTAGCTGGAGAGGATCTGGACTCCTTGGCCTTGGCCCACCCTACTGGACTGGGCATTAAGTTTAGGCGTGGTGTGATGTGATGGGTTTAACCACCGGATCATTAGAATACACGTGGCATGCTTTTATTTGAGATTGTTTATTTGTATATTGATTGGGCAATGCTACACTGAATGGACATGCATCAATTAGTATACTAACTAACGTATCAATAGTAGTTATGACATTATTACTGACTCCACTCATTATACAAATTACAAATATAAAAAATATCTTAAATTATACCTCATCATCAATTGATACACTAGTTAGTACACTAATTGATCCATATAATATTATTTATGCTGCACTACACCCATGTGAATATTTAATAAATTAGTTGGTGTACATTGGATCTGGGGATGATGTTGTGATTAAGTTACAGCAACGAGCTGTTGTGATTAAGTCACAGCAACGATCTACTGTGAGTTCGTGAAGGCTTTTCCGAGTCTTTTTTGATGATCTAAACCGTTCATATTGTAGTGTTTGTTGAATAGATCATCCACACAAAAAATCAAATTGATTGAAAATCTGTGACTTTATAACAAGAGCAAATTTTTTTAAAAAAAGATAAATAGTTGACATTATCTTGATAATTTTTGTAAAACAATTTGAATCTGATCATGGGGTTACGGATTTCTGATTAACTTGATTTTTTTTATGGATGATATACTCAACGAACCCTACAATATGAATGGTTTAGATTATCAAAAAGACTCAAAAAAAGCCTCCACGAGCTCACAGCAGCATCCCCAGGTCCTATATTTTGATCTTGACCTGGTCTGGTACTAAATGAAAAGCACACGTGGCTCAACCACATAATATTTGCATCAAGGTTTAGAGACGAAGCAGCGAATTAAACCGGTTAAAAATGAATAAATAATAATAATAATAACAAATTAAAATCCATCTCTGGTGTGTGGTGCAGCTGAGAATTTAGAACATCCGACGATGGTCACCAAGGTTGAATTATTTTAATAGGAGAAATATCACATCAGTGAGATGTTGAACAAGTAATTATAAATTAATAAAAAAAATTATAAATGAAAAATTAATAATTAAATTTATAAACTTTTTCATGAATTTTTTTTTCTCCTGAGATCATTGAGATGTAATAATCCCATTTTAATATGATATAATTACTTAAAAAAAATTTAATCTTTCAAGTCTTATTTTTAAATTGTAATAATTTTTTGAACAAGTTTGCCCTTAAATAAATTATTAATAAATAAAAGTGTCTCTGTAATTGTAAGGAAGATGAGGAAAATTGAAATTCATTATATGTTTTCAAAATAAATTTCAAATTATGGATAAAATTTACTAATTTTAATAATTAAAGTGATAAGCATTTTCATAACTTTGCTACAGATTTATTTATTTATTTATTTTAATCTTACAACTAATTTTTAATTTTCTCAAGAAAATCAAGGGAAATCACGTCATCCTAACCAGTGGTACTCCAACCTACCCAATAATTTTCCCCAGATGACAGTGACTCTAATATAAATATTTAGAAACGTACAATGTATAAAAAAGCCAGCCATCGTTGAAAGAGAAAACTCAATCTTTGATATTCGAATGTTGGAATTGACACTAAAGTAAGATTGGTGAAATACAAAATACAAATAGGAACAACACAAGAAAGCAATAAATCATATACAAACATGAAAAACAATGATTTATGTGGATCATTTCAAATTAGGGTTACGCTTACAATTGTTATGATTTTCAATATAATAAAAGAATTACAAGATACAAGATAGTTGTCTCTCTCCTTTGCTATAAATAATAGAAATTAGGACAACAATACATAAGTATAGAAATACCAAAATACCCTTAAGTTGTATATGTGATCAAGTGGTCAATGATCAATATGTATCAAGACTCACAATACCCCCAACACAGCCAAATCACAGCAAAATGTAGAACACTAGAACTTGGAAAATGAATTTGATCGGAAAATATGCAGTTAGCACTGATACATTGCCAGATCATATTCACAACAATTTATGCTCATGACTGCCTTGTCCAAATTCAAAGATTATGTATAGCCAGCAAGGTTATGCAAGGATTCCTGACCTAGAATGGATTTCTAGCAAGCTCCTCTATGTGCAAAGAAAATGCAATCGGCAATAACATAATCTGGCTTTTAGAGTCTGTCTTGCGTATTTTATCCTTCTAAATGGTTAGTGAAAACTGATTATAAATACTTTGTAGAATGGAAATTAAGAATCAACTTATTGCTGGATCTACAAAAGAAATATGATTTGGTCAAATTTCGTTTTCTTTTACTAAAAAAAAATTCACAGCAAAAGCAAATAGAACAACATATTCAATAATCTCGGGTTTTTAACATAAGATATCATATGTTAGAAGGACTATGGCTATGGCTCCCTTAAGTGTAACGCAAACTTTGAAACACTTCCTAAAGACAAACTGATTTCTAAAATGTGTACAAACTTTGATGCTTCGTGTGTGAAGTAGGCTAGGCCAAGCACGTCAAACTAAAAACCGAAGACACAGATTTCAAAATCGAAGGTATGAAGTAAGAAAAAGATAAAGGCGTACCTTTAGGCTTGGGGATGGGGAGGGGGAAGACTTCTTTCACCAGGACTACTTTGGGCCTAAAATTATCATCTCAAGCCCGACGTTAAAATGACATTACAATCTTAAACTTGTCCAACAAACTCATATATAAATTTAAAATAAATATTTATATTAATCTGTCTCAGGTTATGTGCTGTGGTTCAGCAACCAACAAAGCATAAAAAGGAGAAATAACATTATTATTGTATATACATGTTACAGTAAATGCAAAATGGAATTCACAAAACAACCACCAAAAGATCAAATGAACCTAAATTTGACGATAGAAAGCGAATGCACTCCTTCAATATCGACTTATGTTTAACAAACTACAAGTTGCCAAAGATCCCAAAAATGGATTATTACAATACAATCAATAACTGTCCACTTGACCTGATGATGATTCTCGCTCTAATATAAATATTTAGAAATGTAGAATGCGTAGACTAAAGAGAAACCTCAGTCTTCGAATGATGTGTTTGGAAAATTGTCAATAAAGGAAAATTGTCAAAGGAACATTAATTTGACTACAAAAATATACATTTAGCTTTGAAATACCAATAAAGGAAAATTGTCAAAGCATAATCACTACAATATATACTTACCAGTCTTTGTCTGAATTCAAAGATTGTGTAGCTAGCAAGGTCGTGCATGGATTCCTCACTGAGGAATGATGGGTTTCATCTTGCAAGCTACTCTACCAAATCAAATTAAAGAAAGTATGATCTGCAAAAGAAATATGATTTGGCCTAATTTAGTTTTCTTAGACTAGAAAAAGTAGAGAGAGGACAAAAAAATCAAATAAAACAACATATTTGCTTATATAGGATATCAGATGTTAAAAGGGCCACGACACCCTGAAGTGTAAGACAAACTCTGAGACACAAATTGATTTGTAAATGTCTACAAACTTTGATGCTTCTTGCGTGAAGTATCCTAGACCAAGCATTTTTTAAACTAACAACCCAAGAATAAGCTCCACATAATTCAAAATTCAAGGAATCAATTATGCAATTTTCATATGTTTTGTTGGCTCCCAATTGAAATAGGAAGATCAAAATAATTGGGTAACACAAATATTAGATTCTAAAACAAACTAAATGAAAAGGGGGGGGGGGGGGGGGGAGACTTAATACCTCAGAAGCAAACATTAAACCTCTCGTCTATATTGTAATGGAATTTTATCTTTTTACATTTCTCTTCATCTGATTTCTTGTAATTTGGATGAGATGTCAGCCTATATTTTTTCAAAAGAAGATAACAAGGTCAAATATGTGTGTGTGAACGAGTGCTCATGCGCGCATGCGTGTGTGCGTGAGGAAGGGAGGGAGGGAGAGAGGGAGGAGAGAGAAAACCACCTGCAAATCTTTAGCTGCACTTGATCTTTGTGACTCAAAATTGTAGACAGAATTATTCTTTTGGCTTTGAATGCAAAATAATTTGTATATGAATACACGTTGAAACATGAGTTAGAGATGACTTGATGGGTTATTTAACTTGTACATGAACCAAACTCGATTTGGTGATGAAAAAAAAAAGAAGAAAATGCAACAAAATGCTATATATAATTTGTTAGATACTCCAAGTAACAGATCACATATTAAAGAAACTGAAATATATAGCCAATTTGCAGAAAAAGGCAGGCATTAACAGATAAAATTAAAATTGAATTGAACTGAGTCATACAATTTGAACTTACAAGAACTACATACACGATTCAATCCTCCAAGTGGATTGTTGTTGCAACTTCATTGTTAGATTAATTGCTTCCTGCTCAAACTACCTCTGCACATGCAACAAATCAATATAACTGATGAAAGTGTTATAATTGGAAATGTTAACTCAACTCAGGTGACTTTAGCATACTCGAGGTAACATCAAGCACTATGGCTTTTATAATTAGTAATATACAAAACAGTATGGAAAACCCATGTTTAAGGACATGTTATCTGAAGCTATATGCAACTTTCAGTAGCTCAATTGGACATAACTCAGTTAGGAACCCACAGTTAGGGCACCATCTCATTGTGAGTTTTAGATCATTTAGCTTTATTAGCTAAAAAGAAATTATTTGAAATTGGAACATCAGAAAAGCATTGATTCAAAATTGAAACATGTAATTTCATCAAATCCCCTAGGTGAGTTCATAGTCTCATAGTTGCAGCAATGTGGTCTCATTTCTCAACTAGTACTAGAAACAGAGTTGGACACATCTCAAAGTTCACATAAAACACCGTGGATTTTTCTATTTCTATGGTGATAATTCATGAATTCAATGAGGCACCTGCATGAAATAAAATTAAACCACATGGATTCCCCAGCTAGGAATAGGATGGGTTTCTTCTTGAAAGCTACTCTACCAGATCAAATCAAAGAAAGTGATTTGAAATGCTTTGTAGAATGGAAATTAAGAATTTGCTGGACCTACAAAAGAAATATATACAGTGGCCTAATAAAGTTTCTTATAGTAGAAAAAGTAGAGGGAAAAAAAAAAAAACCCCCACAACAAAAGAAAATATAACAACATATTCAAAAATTCATGGTTTTTAACATAACATATCAGATGTTAGAAGGGCTATGGCTCCCTGAAGTGTAAGGCACAAACTGATTTATAAATGTCTACAAACTTTAATGCCTCTAGCATGAAGTAACCTAGACCAAGCACTTCAAATTAAGCTCCACATATTTCAAAATTCAAGGCATCAAGTATGCAATTTTCATATGTATTCTTGGCTCCCAATTGAAATAAGAAGATTAGAATAAATTAGTAACAAAAAAAAAGTAGATCCTCAAATAGATTGAATTACAGGGAAAGAATGAAAAAAAAAAAATCTTATTACCTTTGAAACAAACACTAAACCTCACATCTATATTATAATGGGATTTTTGTTTCTTTTAATATATCTCATCACTTGATCTCTTGTAATTTGGATGAGACACCAGTTATGAACATTAGGTTTTCTACCTACATTTTGTCAAAAATTAGGTACACATATCAAATATGTTTGTATGTGTGCGTGAGAGAGAGAGAGAGAGAGAGAGAGAGAGAGAGGAAAACATAAAACTTGAAAATCATGAGGTGCACCTGATCTCTGTGACCCAAAAGTATAGACAATTATTCTTTTAGCTTCACATGCAATAATTTGTGTACATGAATACAAAATTTCCAGGTGAGTTAGAGATAACTTGATGGGTTATTTAACTTGTACATGAACCAAACTTGATTATCAAGAAAAAAAGAAAAAAAAAAAGGGCAACAGATGCTATATGCAAAATGTTAGATGATCCAAGTAACCGATCATATTTTGAAGTGTCTCAAAATTGGGACACTAACATATATAGCCAATTTGCTGAAAAAAGAAGGCATTAACTAGGAGAACATGAGCACAACATACGTACAATTACTATAGTTATGTAATTCTATCATCTCAAGAACCAGGGATAGTGCCTTAATTTGGTACAAAAGCCTAGGGTGTCCCATATAAGTTTAACCTCGTATAAGAACATCGATAATCAACAACAGATAAAATTGAAATTGAATTAAACTAAATCATACGATCTGAACTCCAAACTAGAACTACAAACATGTTTCAATCCTCCAAGTGGATTGTTATTGCAACTCCATCGTTAGTTTAGTTGCCTCCTACTCAATTTACCTCTGTACATGCTTTCTGAAGCTATATGCAACTTTCAACGGCTTAATTGGACATAGCTCAGTTAAAAGCAATGCAGTCAAGAACCCACAGTTAGGGCACCATCTTATTGTGAATATATATATATATATATATATTTTTATATAAGTTTCAAAGAGAAAAAAAATGTTATAAACCATTACATACTCATGGTTTGGCAAAGTGTACACTAGAGACCAAATAAAAATGTATAATACATATAAAAAAGCTAGATTAATAAAACTGATGGATTAGAGAGAGAGAGAGAGAGAGAGAGAGAGAGAGGTTACATAATTGGCAGTAGACTATTTTATGCTTCATCTAGAAGAAGAAGATTCATCATTTGTAGAGAAAAATTCATCATTCATCTCGTGATGTGAAACCCAAAAAGGGTTGTGAGATAAAAGGAAACGAGCGAACACCATTGGGAAGGTGGGGGATGGGATGGGGTTTAGAAGAGAAAAAATTATGAATATGGATAACAATTGGAGAAATATATGTTGCCTTTATACCTACGGGATGTCGATGGATGGGAATATGGGCAATCTTGTGCTATTCTTGGCCATTTTCCCTTGCACATCTTTCCTTGAGAAGAGGACAATCAATAGTTCGCAAAGACTGTAAATTGGCGAGGCGTTACATTGCTTCCAAGGTGGGAAGATTCATCAGATTCTTGCAATACCAAAGATCCAAAGAATGAAGAGATAAAAGGTTACCCAGCCACTCCAGCAGAGCTTCCAGTCCATCAAAAAAATAAATTGATAAGTCTCTCAAGGTAGTGAGGTGCTGGAGTTGATTAGGCAGATACTTGAGCCTTTCCCAGCCATATAGAGTCAGAGACACCAAGGTGATGAAGGGGTAGTGTTTGGGGAATGTTGTTGCAAATTCATTGCTAGATTAATTGCCTCAAGCTCAAACTACCTCTGCACATGCAACAAATCAATATGACTGACCAAAATGTTATAATTGGAAATCTCAACTTAACTCAGGTGAGTTTTGCATACACTATCTATGTAGCATGCAGCACTATGGCTTTTAAATTTAGTGATATACGATAGCGTGGAAAACATGTGTTTAAGGACACGTCATCATCTCAAATCTTTAAAAAAAAAAAAGGACATATCATCTAAAGCAATGCTCGCAGGAACCCACAGTTAGGGCTCCATGTCATTATGAGTTTTAGATCATTTAGCTTCAACAACTAAAATGAGATTATTTGAAATTGGAACATCCAAATAGCGTTGGTTCAAAATTGAAACATGTCATTTCGTCAAATTCCATCGACGATTTTTTAGGAGGGATACAAAATCTTGAAATTTCATAAACATTTTTAGGAGGAATACCAAATCCATAAAATTAAATTTTGATTCACACTAAAATTTCAATTGGTTACAGATAAACATCATAAGTCCCATGTTCTAAAAACAAAGTTGACTAATATAATTAGGAAGTCATTTTTCTCTTCCCACCATAAACTGAAAATTAGCTCATTCAATTCATGTCTTTGTTAATAACATCACAAAACCAACATTTGCGTCATGAAAATGGATGCAATGCAACATGCAAGAGCGCTGGCATGCCTTCCTAATTGTTATTTTTTTTCGTTAGGTATAGAAAATCAATATTTTGACTCAAAGCTAAGCAGGAAAGAATTATGAAGACAGGTTGATTATAGAAATTATTTAGTCTTCACTTGACGAGAATCTTCAACTGACAAAGTTGAACTATTAAGCTTAAAAATTACAAAACAAATAACTGAAATGACTAACAACCTACAAAGTTGGCATAAAATTCTCTGACACTACAAAATCATGTGCACCAACGATTACCTCTTCTCCCTACATCAATTATTAATGACCTGCTCTAATTGATTGTACTACTGGCAGGCAATAAATCTAGCACTTACACATGAAGAAAAACCGGAACTCCTTGTAGAAGACCTTGTAACATAGCAATTTGTGTTAGCACAGAGATATTAATAAATCTGGAAATATAGAAGGAAAACACACACACGCACATATATATATATATATATATAAGTTTCAAACAAGAAAAATGTTATAAACTATTACATACTCATGGTTTAGTAAATCGTATACTAGAGCCGAAATAAAAATGTATAATACATATAAAAAAATAAATAAAAAAATAAAAGCTAGATTAAAACTGATAGACTTTAGAGACAGAGAGAGACAGAGAGAGAGGGGTTTTAATTATTACATCATGTTCAGGAGTTAATTAATTATTTGTTTGGTTGGAGACACAGAGGGGATGACTTACATAATTGGCAGTAAACTTTTTTATGCTTCATCTTGAAGAAAAAGATTAGTCATTTGCAGAGGAAACCATTACACTTGACCTAAAACCCAAAAAAGGGGTTAGTTATGAGATAAAGGAAACAAGCAAACAACATTGGGAAGGTGGGGAATGGGCTGGGGGTGAGAAGAGAAGAAATCATAAATATAGATAACAATTGGAGAAATATATAAGTTACCTTCAAATCTACGAGATTTGGATGAATGGAATATGGGCAATCTTGTGCCATTCTTGGCCGCTTTCCCTTGCGCATCTTTTCGTTAGAAGGGGACAATAATATATAGTCAAAGATTGTAAATTGGTGAGGTGTTGCATTGCTTCCATGGTGGGAAGATTCATTAGATCCATATGTAACAAATGAGCTTCAAAAAATCAAGAGATGAAAGGTTACCCAGCCACTCCGGCAGAGCTTCCAGTCCATTAAGTGACAAGTCTATCAAGATAGTGAGGTGCTAAAGTTGATCAGGCAGATACTTGACCCTTTCCCACCCCCATAAAGACAGAGACACCAAGGAGATGAAGAGGTAGGGGAAATATTCTAGCTTTTCTGAGAAGTAACCTATACTCAATTTTTGAAGGCTGGTCAAGCAAAATAGCCTCTCCTCCCACCAACCCGCCAATCTTGGACATTTATAAATTAACAATTTCTGAAGAGATGTCAAGCCGCTGCAATTGGACGCTTCCTCTTCTTCTGTTTCTTCAATTATACATCTCAGATTTCGGCAATTATCTATCGTTAAGTCCTTAAGAGACGCAAGGTTTTGGAAGTTATTTGGCAAATAACATAGTTCTTCCAATTCACATAATGTCAACTTTGTTAGGATTTTGCCACTTTTTTCCAACAAACCTACCAATAAAACTTCAATCTCCAATTTGAAACAATCATACACCTCTATTCTCTTTTTCCAAGAGCAACGCTCATACGGACGAAATATAGACGAAAATCGACCAATAATCAATTCCTGTGAGGATAACAAATGACTTGGAATTGTAGTCAACTCAGGGCAATTTCTAATAAATAGCCACTTAAGCAAAGGAAACAACGTAGTGGTGTCCGACGACGATGTTGATTTGGCATATCTTCTAGACAAAGTTCTCTTTAGTGCTGGAAATACAACGATTGGTGGTTTTGTTGCTGTCGCCGTTGTTACTGCCCGACTACAGCTACCAGAGATGAAGCCATCATTATCATGATCATGATTAACAACACTATGACAACCATATACATTTCAAATTTTTTAATCCAAACATTCTATTAACCACAAGATGCGAAAATTGTGCACTTGGATATTTGTATCTTAACCAAATTTTGAAGCAATTGCGCATCTCTACCACTCATCATCCATGATGCAAAACTTTGTCCTTGAAATTTGTCAAGTTTTAAACCCTTAAGGTTCCCATGAGGTTTAAGTCCTTCCAACACATCCTGGTGGTTAATGCTAATAGTGTCTTCTGCTATTGAAGGACTATCCCAACAAAATCCCAATTCTTGAATGTTTGGCTTTCTTGATATATTTGTCTTTTTTGCTTCTTCCTTGCCTTTCACCCATTCGAGATTGTAATCATAAACTTACCTCTTAGTTTACTTAAGCTACCCAGCTCTTCAATTTTGTAGCCGTTATCCTCACCAACAACAAACAATGGTAATGTCTGCAAAGAAATCAACTTCCCTATCATCATTGGCATCAGTTTCCTACTCTTTTCTACATTATAGATATATATATATATATAAATGTCTCAAGCTAACCAACTTACAGAATTTTTCTGGAAGCATTTGCAAAAAAGATGGAAGTCTCAAGGTTTGCAAATTGTAAAGCTTGGTGATAAAACTTGGTAGGGTTCTAATTTCTAACCTTGAGAGATCAAGATACCTCAAATGTATGAACATACGGATGGAACTTGACAACTTTTTCTTAGCATATCGTTCCAAACTTAGGGCACGTATACACTCAACTTCTGCAATGTTTGTAGGAAGATTTTCAGTTAAAAATAGTGTCCTTAGTTTTCCAACATTTTCTTTTGGAATTTCGAAACTTGTTCTTCCCATTAAATCCAATGATAAATATTGAACCTCAGAATTACAATTCACCTCACTAGCAGTAGAAGTCAAAGTCAAAGTCTAACAACTACCCTCTAAGACATTTATTGCCAGATCATGCACAAGATCATGCATTTTGCAACTGGTAATATTATTGTACTCGTCCAATTTAACATCTTGAAACAAAGAATTGTGCAACAAAATATTAAAATAATCATTACCTACATCTTCCATTTCCAAATTGCTTTTCAAAGAAGGCTGAAGATATCCTTGACCCATCCAAAGTTGAATCAACTCAACCCTTTGAATGTTAAAATATTTTGGAAAAATAGAACAATATGCAAAACAATGTTTCAATGATGATGGTACGTGATCAAAACTTAGTCTTAATATTGGTTGGATTCCATTTTTTATTTCAGGTGAACTCCGTATTTTACTATTTTCAATTGACACCCATTCATGTTCATTTTTCTTAGAGTACATTAAACCTCCTACTATCTTTATTGCCAATGGCACACCTTACACATTTTCACCATTTTTCCACCAATATCCACCAACTTCTGAGTTTCCGTTGGTCCTCCATTAGCAAATGCTCTTTTCCTAAACATGATCCAACTATCATTTTCTGATAGTTGGTTCAAATGATGAGTGAGAGAGGGAGACGTCCTCATGGTTGATACCACATCCATACTACATGTTGTAGCTATAATTTTACTTCCCTTGGAACCACCTATCCCTAGCAAAGAATCTCTCATGCACACCTATTTGTCTTGATTTTCATTCCACACATCGTCTAGTACAAGCAAATAGTTTTTGCCATGTAGTTTTTCTCCAAGCTTTTTCACTATTCCTTGAACATTTTGTGTCTCACACTTATTCCTAGTGAGAGACTCAACCATCTAATTCAATAGCCTTTCAACTTTGAAATCACAGAGACACAAATCCACATTCTTTGCTCACCAAAAGTCTTCACCACCTCATCATGTTTGTAAACTAGTTGAGCAAGGGTTGTCTTACCTGCCCCACATATTCCTACAATGGCAATGACAGGTAAATCATCTACAGTGTTGTTAGAGCCAAGTAACATGTCTATCACTGTTGACACATCACCATCCTTTCCCACAACTTGTTTGTCATCTACAAAGGGGATAGTCAGACTGAAATTGACTTCTCTAGATTCAACAGTAATACTAGCATTTAAGATCTGATCAACTGGTATAAGACCGATGCCTTCTGCATCTTTACTAAGATTGTCTAACAACAAATTGATATTCTTGACCTTATTAGCCATCTTGAAACGAAATAGCAGTGGATTTGAGAGGCAGAAGAAGAAGAACTTGCATACCTTCTTGTTCCTCATGAATCGGTTTTGTACCTCTAACTTTCGTCGAAGGGCAAGTTCATCCAGCACGTCATCAGCACTGCACGCAACAGAGTTGAGTTTCTTCAGCCAAACTTGCATGGTTTTTAGATTTACTTGTCCTCGGTGGTTCTCAGCATCACATAATAGAGCTTGTGTCAATTTCAACCTAGCTTCAAGCCTTTGAGGGTCATCCTTGAAACCCCAAGCCAGTTGTTAGTGGAATCAAGGGATTCAGGATCCCCTGAGCAGCAGAGATGAGAACAGACTCTGACATCTTTGATCTTTCTTTTCTTTGTGATTCTGAAAGAAACTTGAATGAACAGAGAGAAAATGTTTAGTTGGAAACAATTAGAGAATACAAATACAAATGCAAAGAGAGAGGTTTGTGTGCTGTTGGGGCTGTGCTTTTACTAGATAGGAAGTAGAAAGTATTATATAGTAGTCAAATTGGAAGGTGTATTAACATGGGAAGCAGCAAGCTTGGCTTTTGTCTCTTGTTTTTTAGTCAAGGATTAAATGTTTCCTTCCAACTCTTTTTATTCTTTTGAGGTTGTTGTGCCTAGGAGGCAGAAAACAATCACACACAAGCACACAAGCAAGAATACAAAGAATTACATGGTTCGGCAAATTGCCTACATCCATGGGCAGCGAAATTCACTAAATTTGGAACAAAGAATTACACACTTTATAATTCTGTCTCTCTGCTGTGTATTCTCTCTTCAACTCACCACACTAAACTCCTCCCATTCACTACCCATTTATAGATGTAATGGAGAGCCAGAGTCTTCAACCAACCACCGACAACATTCATGGCAACCACCAACAGCCAACAAGATTAGCCACCCTATCATGAGTAGCTTCGTTGAAAATGTCTAGCTTCTTCATTTTTTCTTCAATCAGCAGCCATCATCGAAAATTTGAGCCAATCTTCAACAAATCTCCACCTTGTTAAGGATTCCCTATCCAACATAGTGATCGATCAACACTGCCATACACCCGAAGTTGCTCAGTTCCGAGAGATGTTGACCAAGTCCAAACAGTGTTGGAACTTGATCCCAGAAACCACTTTTGTGAGCATATTGGCCAGATTATCTACAGTGCTAATCTTTTGAAGCAGAATGTCCCCTTCATTTACAATTTCTCGGATGAAATGGAAACAGACATCAATGTTCTTGGTGAGGGAATGATGAACCTGGTTCCTTGCCAAACAAATGGCACTCTGACTGTTACAGTACACCTCAACGTGCTTCTGAACAATACCCAACTCCTCAATCAACCCATATAGCCAAATAGTTTCCTTAAAGGCTTCCTTCATTGCCATGTACTCTGCCTCTGTAATAGACAAAGCCACCATTGACTGAAGCGTTGACCTCCAACTCACTGGCCCTTTAGCAAGCATAAATAAATATCCTGTTGTTGATTGGCATTTGTGTCACGACCTAAACCCGCCCCTAAAAGTTTGGTTCATGACCGGCCCGAACATAGGCCTCAAATAGAATTTAGAATAATATTTAAACACATACGGGCCTTAAGCGGAAGCAATGTCAATAAAAGACAACATCCATTGAGCTTGTGCATACATGATGGTTTAATTAGATTCAAGTATTTAAATACATTCCCAGAGTTACACATTCAATCACAGAATCTATATAAATCTCACACACACTTAAATAAGACTCCAAAATACACAACTTCCAGTAATCAAAATTACGGCCTCAACACGGAGGCATACCTCGGGCGGCTTGATAGACGGGTAGACCTCAATACAACTCTAGTGTCAATCCCCAATGGCTCACCTACATAAATATACACAAAAACAGAGTGAGCGAGGCTCAATGAATAATAACAATGTATGGAGGTGAGTTAAATGAGCATAGACTTAAAGAATTTAAATATGCATATTGAACCGTACACAGATCTTATTCATAATCATGTCTTAAAACGGCCTCAGGCCTACATGTAACACAGAACGACCTCAGGCCCAGATATAATACAGATCGGCTGTAAGCCCAGATATAATACAGAACGGTTATAAGCCCAGATATAATACAGATCGGCTATAAGCTCAGATACAATACAGAACGGCTATAAGCCCAGATATAATACAGATCGGCTTTAAGCCCAGATATGATACAGATCGGCTTTAAGCCCAGATATGATACAGATTGGCTTTAAGCCCACAGATAATACAGATTGGCTTTAAACCCAACATATTATGCAGAGCAGCCTCAGGCCCAGATATCAACAAATTGGCCTCAGGCCCATTATTAACAAAACAAAATGATTCCAGATACACAAAGATATCATTGTTCCATAATACAGATATGTTCCATTTGTTCATCATGAATTTAGATAATTAACTTGCAGATAACAGAACGTCAGTATTAACTATTAACAGTAAGTAAAACGTACTGCTATAGCACTATTACTCAATAGTGCACAAAGATTTTTCCATGGTTTATTACAAGTTGACATAGTTGTCTTGCGGATAACAGAACATTAATAATAACTATTAACAGAAGGCAAATATATCACTATATTAATAGGGACAGAACAATTCACATCATAATGGCCTCGGGCCCACGTCTATTACTAGGGACAGAACGACCTTAGGTCCATATCAATGCCATTATTCAAGCATATCGATTAATTGAATCAAAGCACAACATCAATGGAATAGACCATTCACAAAAGGAAGTAAGTGAAATATATTGTTACACTACTATTACTCACAGTGATCGGCTCCCGGTAGTAATGGTACGATGTCCTCGTCTCGACCTATAAGTACAGTGCACAACACATAATATGAGATTATACTCGATCCTTTACTTATTCTCTTTGATCATTCAATCAATTAGCCATGGTGGTACCTAGTTCATTATTCCTTAATAAGTTATAATCCATGTCTCAGAAAACAGGAGAAATCAATGGGAAATGGTTTAGGTGAAGAATTGGTATAAAATTGGTTGACAGAAAGTGAACATTCGTCACTAATTTGGGCATAACTATTTCTATATTTAGAGTTTGGGAGTGAGACCACCACCATTGGAAACTAGACTTCTGGGGCTTGATTTTAGGCTCACGAATCACTCAAAATGGAGTCCCGAGGCAAAAGATATGCTTATTTAAAGTTGGCTGAACAGAGCTGTCTCCCGCACGTGCGGGAAACAGAGCCGCACGTGCGACCCTTGGCAGTTTGCAGTTCGAAAATGGCTGAAAAATAGGGACTTCTCATTTTCAAAATCAAACCTCAATTCCATGTAAATCAAAGCCCAAAACCCTTTAATACATGACAAATTTCACATTATTAATCTCCATCAAACATCATAACCTCAAAATATTACTCAATTCCCAAGCACAAGAACACAAGAGCATAATCTAGCCATAGTTAGGGTTCAAAGTTCACATCTTCCCTATCAATCCTTGATTTCATGTAATTGATGCTTTAAACATAAGGATTCAAGATAGATGATCATACCTTGATTCAATCTTTGTCTTCATCTTAATTCTCCTCCGTTTCCTCAAGCCTCCATGGTTGATCGCTCTTCTCTTTCTTCAATTCCCTTCAAACCCCCATGATTGTTAAGCTTTTCTTCAAGAATCTTGGTCTCTCTTCTCTTTTCTCCCTCACGGTTCTCTTCTTTCTCTTTTAGATATTTTGGGCTCCCAAAAGATGAGACCAACCACTCAAAGACATATCTATATATATAAATAAACACACACGCATGGCTTAACATAATAGAGAGAGCCAAACGTGGCCTTACTAATTGCACGAAATCAAATTTTAATTAAAGTTCCCAGGTAACTCTAAAAATTGAGCTGATAAATATGTCCCATGTTCTGGTTTCTGAAGCCTCTAGGGCCTTCAATTTACAGTACAAAGTTAACCACCCAAATATGCATTAACGAATCAGACAAATTAAATTTCCAATTACTTTTCCCAAATAACTTAAAAATTCCTATTATTATATCTATGTACTCAATTCTGATTTCTGAACCCACAAAGGTCGTCAATTCCAGTTTTAAAGTCATAACTCAACAGATAGTTCTTCAATTTCAATAGATATAATTAAATTAAAACACATTATCCCATAGTTAAACAAGGATGACTTCTTCTACGCATTTTGGGGTCATTACAATTTGTCTAAGTCACCGGCATAATCTGAGTCCACATATCCAACCAAATTCTATCTGAGTCTATGATCTTTCTCGAACTTCAAACCCATATTGACTGTGCCATGTAAGTATCTCAAGATCCACTTTACTGCCTGCCAATGACCTTTTCCTGGATCATGCATATATCTGCTTACCATACTCACAGCATGTGAGATATCAGGCCTTGTACAAACCATAGCATACATTAATGCACCAACTGCATTTGCATATAGAACCTGTGCCATATACTTCTGTTCTTCTTCTGTGCGTGGAGACATCGAAGCACTAAGCTTGAAATGAGGGGCCAATGGTGTACTCACAGCTTTTGTTTTCCCATTTATGCCAAATCTATATAACACCTTTTCAAATATTGGGTTTGCATCAGACAAACCGTGCCCTTCTTCTTGTCTCTTTTGATCTCAATGCCAAGAATTTTCTTTGCTTCGCCAAAATTCTTCATTTTGAACTCTCCTGCCAACTGTGCCTTGAGTTTATCAATCTATACCTTGCTCTTAGATGCAATCAGCATATCATCTACATATAAGAGCAAATAGCTGAAGGAACCATCGAAAAACTTACGGAAATATACACAATGATCATACTGGCTTCTTGTGTATTTATTTTTCGTCATGAACCGATCAAATCGCTTGTACCACTGTCTTAGGGATTGCTTCAACCCGTACAATGATTTGTTCAGCTTACATGCCTAATTCTCTTTTCCAACAACTTTGAAATCATCTGGCTGGGACATGTATATCTCTTCTTCAAGATCTCCATGTAAGAAGGCAGTTTTGACATCGAGTTGAGCGAGCTTGAGATCAAATTGTGAAACCAAAGCTAGCAAGATACGAATAGACATGTGCTTCACAACAGGTGAGAATACCTTATTGTAGTCTATTCCTTCCTTTTGGGCATAGCCTTTAGCTACCAATCTAGCTTCTTTTCCTGGAATGCCTTCCTTCTTGGTGTAAACCCACTTACACCCAATTACTTTCTTGCCCTTTGGAATTTGCACGAACTCCCAAGTCTGGTTCTTATGAAGTGACCCAATTTCTTCATCCATAGCCTCCTTCCACTTGACACTTTTTACATTTTGCACGGCTTCTTTAAAAGTACAAGGAACATTGTCTTCAATGATTGGAAGTGCATAGGCCACCATATCGGTCATCCAACCGAGTTTCTTAGTAACCATTTTTCCTTTTCTGATTGCAATGGGTTCTGACTATTGTGGGGCTTCTGGATCTTCATTCTAATCTGAACTCTCTTCAAGATCTTCTTCAGAGCTATCAACTAAAACTTTTTTAGGATTGTTGACTGTCTGAATAGTCTTTGCTGGAGTCTCAAACTCCACTTGCACTGACTTGTTCAATGCTTCCCCATTCTCTTGAGGTTTTGGCTGCTTCAATATTGTAGACTCATTAAAGGTAACGTCTCTTCTAGTGACAACTTTATTTAATTCAAGGCACCAGATTCTATATCCCTTGACACCGTTATTGAAGCCCAAGAAGATAGCTTTCTTGGCTCTAGGATCCAGCTTAGATTCTGTAACATGAAAATAAGCTGGACATCCGAAGATACGTAGTTGATCATAATCAGTAGTTGGCACTCCTGACCATACCTCTATGGGAGTCTTGCCATCTAGTGCTACAGCAGGTAGTCTGTTGACAAGATGACGAGCATAGTTCAATGCCTCGCCCTAAAATGCCTTGCTCAATCCTGAATGTGATAGCATATACCGGACTTTCTCCACCAAAGTGTGGTTCATGCGTTTTTCAACTCCATTTTGCTGTGGCGTTCCACTAACTGTGAAATGTCTTACTATCTCTTCATTTCAACAAACCTCAAAGAAGGGATCTGATGTGTACTCGCTGCCATTGTCAGATCTGAGCTTCTTGATCTTCCTGCCTGTCTGAGTCTTAATCATTTTCTTCCACGTAAGAAAGATGTCTAATACTTCATCTTTATGTTTCATTGTGTAAATCCATACTCTTCTTGAGAAATCATCAATGAACGACACAAAGTAGTGTTTACCTCCCAAATAAGCATTTTTTGAAAGACCCCCATACATCGGTGTGAATGTAGTCTAGAATCTCTTTGGTACGATGAATAGCAGTACCAAACTTGATTCTTGTTTGCTTGCCTGGTACACAATGCTCGCAGAACTCAAGCTTTCCTGTTTTGGCATCTTTCAACGGGCCTTGCTTTACCAACCCTTGTAAAACATTTTCTCCAGTATGCCTTAAGCGCATGTGCCAAAATCTGGAAGTGTCTGACGCATCATCCTCTAAGCTTGTGGAGATAACCACTCTCCCTGTGACTACAGAGCCATCTAGGAAATATAATTTCCCTTTCGAGTACCCTTCATTGCAACAAATGCTCCTTGAACAACTTTGAGGACTCCACATTCCATAGTTATTCTATAACCTTTGGAGTCTAAAACTCCCACTGAGATAAGTTTCTTCATCAAATCTGGTACATACCGAACATCTTCGAGAATTCTGATTGTCCCATCATGCATCTTCAATCGAATTGTTCAAATTTCCTTTTTCTGGCAAGCTTGGTCATTGCCGATCAGTACAATTCCTCCATCGAACTCTCGTAAGCTTGAGAACCACTGCTTGTGAGGACACATGTGGTAGGAACATCTGCAATCTAGAATCCATTCATCAGACTGGCCAAGTGATGAAACTGTGAAGGCTGATCCTTCACCATTATCTCCATCTCGTGCAACGTTCACCTTTTCCTCTTTCTTGTCTTTATTGGGACAATCTTTTGCCCAATGCCCCTTCTGGCGACAAGCAGCACACTCGTCTTTTGCAAGACATCTTTTATCTGATGATCTCCCCCTGGATTTTGAGCGAGACTTTCCTCGCCCTGTATACCTTTTGTTATTCGTCCTGCCTCTGACTGTCAATGCCTCTGATGCTGAGTCCCTGTTTGTAGACTTATCTTTCCTTCTGAACTCATTATTTACCAAGGCGTTTGAAACATCAACATACTTGATCTTTTCTTTACCATACAGTAAAGTGGTGGTGAGATGGTCATATGTGTCAGGCAAGGAATTTAACAATAACAGTGCTTTATCTTCATCATCAATTTGAACATCTAAGTTTTTCAAATTGGCAAGAATTTTGTTGAAATTGTTCAGGTGTTCGTTCATTGAAATAAATTTCTTGTAGTCGAAACGAAACAACCTCTTCTTCAAGTAGAGTCGGTTCTCAATGCTCTTTGTCATGAACTTGTCTTCCAGCGCCTTCCAAAGCTCCTTCGCAGTATCATATTCTGTGAAGGCGTATTTCTCCTCTTTTGCAAGGCAAAGTTGGATGGAACTGCAAGCTAGAAGATTCACTTTCTACCATTCTATCTCGTCCGAGTCATGGTTTGTCTCCCAAAGTGAAGTGCAGGTTTATCTAGACAAGCATATCTTTAATTTCCTATCTCGATATGCCGAAGTTGCTGCTTCCATAAAACTTTTCTACCTCGAATTTAGCATAGGACACCGCGGTCCAATACCTAGAGTTGCTTGCAGTCGCTGGGTTACTTGTGGACTCGGTTGATCTCGTCTCTATAGATTTTGCCATTGAGACTGCTTAACAATCTCTACCACAAACAATAACGGACGCTTAAAATACCTGGAACATGGCAAATTCTAAGCTCCCAAAAACTTCACTGAAAATTCAGGTCCGAATCTCAAAAAATGGAATCCACGATTGTGTCCGGAACGGTTGATTTAGCTAGGAAAGCACTTTCTTCACCTCTGGTGGCACGACACGTGGCATTGACTTGGCAGCCACGTGGTTCAGACATGGCAGTGACTTGGCTGACACTTGGCGCTGATGTGCCAGTGTTGCAAAACTAATTTACAATATTGTTGCTCCAAGGATTTGAACCTTGGCCAAGGGAAAGCAATGATCAACCTTAACCACTTGGACAGAGCTCCACTTGGTGTTGGTTTTGCTTCGAATATATATTTGAAGTATATATTTTGGTGCCACAAAGTCATCTTCTTCCTCTCACCGCGTGTGGTTCTTTTGGTTCAGAGTTGACTTTATGCGCCAACCTTTGACCGGAGCGTGTGGGCCACCTCGACCTCTATTTTGACCGTTCTTTCTGGGTCTGGACTCCTCTTGTCGAGACGTATGTCATGGTATGATGAAAACTCAATTTTGACAACTTCAAAATTTTCAGTTTATAGAAAATGCTCTGTTTTTCGCACAACAATACTCTGATACCAATTTGTTGTGCCTAGGAGACAGAAAACAATTACACACAAGCAAGAACACACAAAGAATTACGTGGTTCGGCAAATCGCCTACGTCCACGGGCAGCGGAATTCACTAAATTTGGAACAAAGAATTACACACTATAATTCTCTCTCTCTCTGCTGTGTATTCTCTCTTTAACTCACTACACTAAACTTCTCCCATTCACTACCCATTTATAGATGTAATGGAGAGCCAAAGTCTTCAACCAACCACCGACAACATTCATTGCAACCACTAATAGCCAACAAGATTAGCCACCCTACCATGAGTAGCTCGGCTAAAAATGTCTAGCTTCTTCATTTTTTCTTCAATCAACAGCCATTGTTGAAAATCTGAGCTAATCTTCAATAGAGGTTAGAGTATTTGTTAAGTAGCTACAATCTGCAGGGGTTGGGTTTTTTGGACCTCATTCCTTTCGTTCATGGGGCTCTTTCCCTACTGCATGTGCATGGAATCTATAAATATCAAAAAAGAAAAGAAAAATTCCATTATAAGGGTTCATTCCTTGTGAATGTCTATTTACAAATGATGACTCACTTAGTATATGTTGCGAAATTTTATTAGCCAGAAGTATCACGTAAACAATGTGACATAACATTTTAGGAGTATTTAATAATTTTCTATACTAGACTACTGGACTGATGAGACTATTGACAAAAATTCACATTGTAAGATCTTTTATTTTTATTTTTCGTTACACAAAGAGGAAATTAATGAGTTCTAGATTATCAAGCTTGAAGTTGTTTGAAAAAAAAAAACTTTATCAAGCTTGAACAAAAATCATCTTCAACTTTAATAATATATTTTATTTTTTAACTCTTTGCAATGTTTATGACTTGATTTGATGCAGCATTGAACTGCAATCCAAGAATCAAAACTTTTCGTGGGGGTTGAGGACTCTATTTTGCCTTATCTTCACATGCACATCTCTTTCAATTCATTTACCTTTGCCCTGTGCCAGTGATTCTTCTAGCTGATGCGGGTGGAGGGTGGGAAAAGAAAATATTCGGTTGGTCCAAGATCACCTTTATGGTTGGCCAACTCAATTAAAGTGGAGTCCGAAATATCACATTTTCCCTTTGCGAGAAGGGAGTCCTGACCAAATGAGATATCGAGTCATACTTTAAGTGGGTTGACCAATCTTAATTACTCAAAACTATTAATAATATGCTGGTCTCAAACCACCGAAACCTGATTGAATTTAAATATGTTGAATTCGGTTGAATGAAGTCGGTATTAAGATAATTTAGGCATATAATCAACCAAAATCTAAGTTGCCTAAGAGCCTTTACACTTTAATAGGAAGTTAAGGGTTTAATTTCCTATCCTTGTATCTTTTGGAGTTTTTCCTTCTATTTTCATATTTGTATGGAGTTAAAATATTGGATAATAATATCTATTGAATAACGAAAAAATTGTAGCAAGTATCACAATTTTAGCAATTTTTATGCTAATTCTTTGGAAATATAAATGAAACAATATTTTGATTCGTATTATTAGGCATTCACTAGTCAACCGAATTGTTCATCATTTATTAGAATTAACGTTTATTTGAGTTTTTACCATCCAAACGCTCATATTTCATATTTTAATAATCACAGTTAAGAGAATAAAGATATAATATTACACCTTTTTGTGTGGTAAAATTACACATTTTTATTTTTATTAAAATATTTTTGAACCACGTCGTAACCACAAAAATTTGTGATAATGTTATACTTTCTTCATTTATGAATCAGATTTTATTGTAACTCTATCAAAAAATTACATGACATTTTTCAAAAAATATGTATAACATGTAACATGGTACATATGGTAGACAACACTTGAGTTATCGAAGAGATTTCCATTGAAATTACATGCTTTTCCATTGAAAATATGTATAACATAACATTTATGAATCAGATTTTATTGTAACTCTATCAGAAAATTACATAATATTTATCAAAAAATATGTATAACATATAACATGATACATATGGTACACAACCCCTGACTTATTGAAGAGATTTCCATTGAAATTACATGCTTTTTAATTGCATCCAGATTTTCTTTCCCAAGTTTAAACTAGAAGTATTTTCTCCTCTACACATACATGGAGGAACAATACTGCTATAATAATCATATTTTTTTATACCATATATAGTTGACATGTGTGGTTATTACTTATTACAATTACATTGGTTTAATAGGTCTCACAATTTACATGGTAACATGATAAACTAAATATGGTATAAAATTATAATCGTTGTAACAACATCAATGGAGGAAACTGATGAGTTCTATCAAGCTTGAACAAGAGGACATCATCAACTTTAATATTTGATCTTTTAAACTCTTTGCATGAAAGAAAGCTAATGTAAGTAATTGCCTTGATTTGATTTAATTCAAGAATCAGAACTTTGCGTGAGGTTGGGGGTGAGAACTCTATTTTGCTTTAGATATGCAATAAAAGGTTTTTTAAGCAAATGGAATATCTTTCATAGCCCTTTCAATTCGCATAACTTTGGCGTGTTCCAATGATTCAAGCTGATGCTGGCGAGGGTGTGGGTGGAGGAGAAATATTCAGTGATCAAAAACCCGAGATCCCACCATACACAGATGATAATTGCAACTTCTTTGTCATCTCAAAAATCACAAGGAAAATATATGTAATTATCAAATACCTTAAGATGGTCCATGTAATTAGCTCTATTTATATTTATCTTGCTTAGTTCAATGGGGGTGGAAAGGGTTGGTATGGCAGCGAATAGTGAATGAAGGTGGCGGTTGCGGTGAACAAGGGCTTGGTGGGTTGAGAAATTAGAGTTTTGAAAGTTTAGGATGAGTTCTTATTAATGGCAATTTTATGTAGGGACAAATACACTAAGGAGATAAAGGGGTAGTGTTTGGGATTTGGGTGATAATATTTGGTATCATCATCATCATCAACCTTTTCAGATGCAGCACTTACGGTGGTGGTAGGCCAAGGGAAATATTCGAGCTCTTTTGAGAATAAACCTATCTTCAATGTTTGAAGGCTGGTCAGGCAAAATAGCCTCTCCTCCCAACAACTCGCCAATCTTGGACATTGTATAATCGTCAAGCTCTGAAGGGATGGGAGGCTGCATAATTCATCTGGATCGGCAATTATTAAATTCGGACACCAATGTATCTGTAATGTTGTAAGGGTTTGTTGTAACAACCCTTTTGGTAAACATGTCAAATTTGTGCACGATGAAATCCGAAGCCGTTGAAGAGATGTTAAGCCGCTGCAATGGGACGTTTCTTCTGTTTCTTCAATTATAGATCTTAGATCGAAGCAATGTTCTATCGTTAAGTCCTCAAGAGCAGCAAGGTTTTGGAAGTTATTTGGCAGATAACATAGCTCTTCCAAATCATCTACTGTAAGCTCTCTTAGGGTTTTGCCTCTTTTGTCCAACAAAACATCAATCTTCAATTTCAAACAATGATATACCTTTATTGTCGAGAGATGTGTTTTCCAACTCAAATTAATTTCACTTCCAGAAATAATCAATTTCTGTGGGAATAACAAAGGACTTGGAATTGTAGTTAACTCAGGGAAATTTCTAATAAATATCCACTCAAGTAGAGGAAACAACATCGTGGTGTCCAACGACGATGATGATACCCCAAGCCCACACCATTCTTCTATGTTTGGCATATCATCTAGATGAAGTTCTCTTAGTGCTGGAAATACAACCGCCGGTGCCTTTTCTACTCCTACCATTGTTGCTGCCCCACTTCAGCTACCAGAGATTATGCCATCATTATCATGATCATGATTAACAACATTGTGACAACCATAAAATTTAGGACCAATACGTTTCAGATTACTTAATCCAGAGATTCTAATAACCTCAAGATTCGGAAGTTGTCCAAGTGGTGGGACTTGTTCACATCTTGTGCAGTTGGATAATTCTATCTTAACCAAATTTTGAAGCAACTGCACATCTCTATTACTCATCATCCATGATGAAAAACTTTGTCCTTCAAATTTCTCGAGTTTTAAAACCTTCAGGTTCCTGTGAGGTTTAAGTCCTTCCAACACATCCTCGTGGTTAATGCTAGTAGTGTCTTCTATTGTTGAAGGACCGCCCACCCTAACCTAATGAAATCCTAACTCATGAATGTTTGGCTTTCCCAATAGATTTGCCTTTTTTGCTTCTTCCTTAGCTTTCACCAATTGGAGATTGTAAATCGTTAATTTAGCTCTTAGTTTGCTTAAGCTACCCAACTCTTCAATTTTATGGCCCTCATCCTCCCCAACAATAAAGAATGGCAATGTCTGCAAAGAAGTCAATTTCCCTATCATCATTGGCATTAATTTCTAATTCCCTTCTCTATCATCAATGTAAAGATGTCTCAAGCTAACCAACTTATAGAACTTTTTTGGAAGCTTTTTCAAATGGTTAGAAGATGGAACTCTCAATGTTTGCAAATTGTAGAGTTTGGTGATGAAATTTGGTAGTGTTGCAATAAATGACCGTGAGAGATCAAGATACCTCAAATGTATGAACTTACGTAAGGAACTTGGTAACTCTTCTTCATTGTAGTCTACCAAACTTAGGGCATGTATACACCTGACTTCAAAAATGTTTTTGGGGAGATTTCTTTTTAAAAATAATGTCCTTAGTTTTCCAACATTTTCTTTTGGAATTTCAAAATTTGTTTCCTCCATTAAATCCAATGATAGATGTTGAACCTCAGGATGATAATTCACCTCACCAGCAATTGAAGTCAAAGGCAAACAGTTACCCTCTGAGACATCCAGTGCCAGATCATGCACATGATCATGCATTTTGTATCCGGTAATGTTATTGCAGCCAAACAATTTTACATCTTGTAATAAAGAATTGTGCAATAATATATTAAAATAATCATTACCAATATCTTCCATTTCCAAATTGCTTCATGAAGAAGGCTGGAGATATCCTTGAGCCATCCAAAGCTGAATCAACTTATCCTTTTGAATATAGAAATCTTTTGGAAAAATATAACAATACGCAAAACAGTGTTTCAAATATGGTGATGGTAAGTGATCAAAACTTAACCTTAATATGGGTTGAATTCCACTTTTGAATCAATTGAGCGCCATATTTCACTGTCTTCGATCAACACCCATTCATGATCATACTGCTTTGAGTACATTAAAACCCCTAGTGACTTTATTGCCAATGGCACACCTTTACACTTTTTCACCATTTGTCTACCAATAGCCACCAAATTCTGAGTCTCTGTTGGTCCTCCATTTGCAAATGCTCTTTTCCGAAACATGGTCCAACTTTCGTCTTCTGATAGTTGGTTCAAATGATGAGTGAGAGATGGAGATGTCCTCATGGTCAATACCACATGCATACTCCTAGTTGTAGCTATAATTTTGCTTCTCTTGGATCCACCTATCCCTAACAAAGAATTTCTCATGCACTCCCATTTGTTTGGATTTTTAATCCAAACATCGTCTAGTACAAGCAAATACTTTTTTCCATTTAGTTTTGTTGCAAGCTTTCTCATTATTCCTTCAATATTATCTGTGTCAGACTTATCTCCAATAACAGATTGTACCATCTGATTTAATAGCTTTGGAACTATGAAATCATCAGACACACAAATCCACATCTTTTGATTACCAAAATGCTTCACCACCTTCTCATTGTTGTTGTTGGACCATTTTGATATCTTTTATTTATTTATTTATTTATTTATATATTTTGTTCATGAATCTTCCTTTTGTCTTATTAATGAATCTCATCTTGTTCATGAATGGAGATTCATTGCTTTGGTGACCTTTTGTCTTGTTCATGAATGGATAGTGAGTTAATAGTTGGATACACTCTCCTTTTTCTCTAGGTTCATGGTCTTTATTATTTTTTGGTTTATTTTGTAAAGTCGTGGTGGCCTATAAATAGTTGCTCTCATTTACTCTTTTTTATACCAGCACACCAACTATTTTCTATACAAGAGAGATTACTAGCAAAGAAGAGTGTTTTTCTTGATGGAGCTTTGAGTTCACCATCTTGTGTGGAGTTGGCCTGAACCATACGACAAGTGGTCGAGCTGTTGTATCCTGAAGGGGACAAGTCATAGTTTTGTGATTGTTGCATCAGTATTTGGGTTCTTCCTACCGCAGTGGGCTTGATCTCTTTAAAGAAAACGAGATATTCGTACCTCAACCTAATCTATTTGCATCTCATTTTCTTTACACTATTTATCAATAAAATATAATTTTTTCTCGTATGTTCACCAACAATTTTAAGGAGATCAACCATGGAACAAGTACCAGAAAAAACCAATGATGGAATTGGAGATCTCAACAAGCCTTTCAAGTTCAAGGGAGTTCATTTTAAGCGGTGGAAAGGAAAAGTTCTTTTTTACCTTAGCCTTTTGAAAGTTGCATATGTTCTTACCGAGAAGAACCCAAACAAAATCTCAACCGACGAGATGAATGATGAAAACTACGAGGCGCATGAAGCAAAAGTGGCTTCCTATAATACAGATGAGTATAAATGTCATTTTTATCTCTTAAATTTCCTTGCTAATTAATTTTATAATTATTACTATGACACTACTTACACTTTGTCTTCTATTAATTTTTTGGCATGTTCGTTTGTGTCATATTAACAGTAAATATGTGGGAATCATGAGTAGTTTAGGATTAATTCCTAAAGTGACAAATTTTTTTGAGAAATGTGAAGTTTGCAGTAAAGCAAAAATTACCAAGAGGCCTCATAAAAGTGTTGAAAAAAATACCGAATTGCTAGAATTATTTCATACTGATTTGTGTGAGTTTGAAGGAATTTTAACTCGGGTTGGTAACCGATATTTTATCACTTTTATTGATGATTTTTCAAAATATACAAAAGTATATATATTAAAAAATAAATGTGATGCTTTTGAAGAATTTCTTCTTAAAGTGGAAAATCAATTCGGTAGAAAGATTAAGGGAATTAGTAGTGATAGATGTCGGGAGTATGAATCTCTTGGATTCAACTCTTTTGTTCAGTCATTGGGAATTATTCATGAGACTACTCCACCATATTCACCTTCATCTAATGGCGTAGCTGAAAGAAAAAATAGAACATTAATTGACTTGACGAATGCTATGCTTATCGATTTAGGTGCTCCCTCAAATCTTTGGGGCGAGGCTATTTTGACAGCTTGCCATGTGATAAATAGAGTGCCACACAAAAAGACTAAAATTGTACCTTATGAGTTGTGGCGGGAGCATAAAAAATCTAGGTTATTTGAGGGTTTGGGGTTGTTTAGCTTTAGTGAGGCTTGCAGATGCTAAACGACCTAAATTGGGTGAACGAGCTACCACCTGTGCTTTTCTTATGTATGCGCTGCATAGTACAGCTTATAGATTTTTTGATATGAAAAATAATATTATTTTTGAATCAGGTGATACTATTTTTCATGAAAATAAATTTCCTTTCAAATCTAGAAATAGTGGGGGTCAAATAATTTCTAAAAATATTTTATCCATGCCTAGCTCCTCTACTTCATCTCAAGTTTTTCAAGAACAATAAAATTCTCAAATCCAACCAAGGAGGAGTAAACGAGCTAGGGTTGAAAAAGATTTTGGCCCTGACAATAATCTTTACAATATGGAAGAAATTCCTCTTACAGTGCAAGAAGCTTTACCATCACCTGATGCTATTTTCTGGAGAGAGGCTGTAAACGATGACATAGATTCACTACTTTCAAATAAAACATGGAAGCTGGTGGATTTACCTCCAGGTTGTAAAACTATTGGGTGTAAATGGGTCATTCGTAAAAAAATTAAACCAGATGGAACTATAGATAAATATAAAGTAAGGCTTGTTTGTAACGATCTAGAATTTTTCCCTCTGCTCGAGCGGGGGAGTCGATGCTCGAGCGGACTTGTGAGGCTTCCCGTATCTTCCGTGTTTGCAAGCGGGTCGCTCGAGCGTGGAAAGTGAGATTGCCGTTGACATTTTTTTGGTGTATTTGGAACCTCCTTGTCTTATTTTGGGACATTGATCGAAGTGGTAACATGATGGTAAAGTAAGAGTGAACCAAGAATTTAATTCGGATAATTTTTCCTACGAACAGCCGTCACTCTTTTGCCCTTTTCTTTTTCCACACTTTCAATTTGGATGTGAGGCTAGAACCATTGGAAAGATTGTTTCCAGGGCTTCAATTTGGACACAAGAACGACCTAGAACGGAGTTTGGATGAGAGAGTTATGCCCGTTTGAAGTTTTGGAATCTGTGCTAGAAGCAGGTACGCTCAAGCGGTAAAAGCGACGCTCGAGCGGAATGCGCGAATTCATCAGGTTTAAAGGCACTTTTCTAGATCATTCTTCACACCTTCACCTCCTCTCTTCATCCCTCTCACCCTAGGTCCGAAAACCCTAGGTTTTTGACCCCAAATACCTTCAATTTCCCTAAGAATTGGCCAAGAACTCTTACCAAAAAGTGAAGAAGGCTTGAAGCTCAACATTTTGAACGGATTGGATTTTGGATTTGCGAAGGATTCTTCTCAAAGCTTGCTCTTTTGCTTGATTCTTGAGGTAGGGGTCCTAGTTCTTCTTCAATACTTGCATTAATAGATAGATTTGTGGAATTTTGATTATAAAAAATACAAAATCTATATTTTTGAGCATATAGTGTTATATCATGGAATTTGAGGGTTTAGGATTTGAAGTGTTGGGGTTCAATTATTGGATTAAGATTATGGATTATGAACCTTGGGTGTATAATCAATGGGAAAATTGGAATAAAAGGTAGTGGTGTGAGAAGTTTTAATTTTTCTTGAAAGTCTTTATTTTTCTTGAAAACCCTAAGTTGATTCATGATGACAATTAATGATTTTGCCCAAATTGAAAGTAGAATCATGAAATTGAGAGGTTGAATTATATATATATATATACAAGTTTAATTGGATTTTGGAAGTATTTGAAAATTATGTTAAAAATTAGCGAATGAACCTTTGTTATGGGCATTGTAAATCATGCTATAATATGAAATGAAATTTGGGGAAAAAGATGTGTTAATGATATGGACGACATAAACTTGGTTATGGAATGTTGAAGTGGGATTCAAGAATTTATCTTGAATTATGTTGAATTCCAAATAGTGTTGTTGAATTAAGTTGTGTTGAATAATGTTGAATTGAATTGTGTTTGAATCATGTTGAATTGTGTTGAGTTGAGTTGTATTGGGTGTGTTGAGTTTGGGTTGAGTTGTGTTGGTACCCGCGCGGGGAGTTGAAAAATGGTTTTTCAGTGCCCACGACCGTCCGTATAATAGCTGGTAAATGTGAGGGATGGTTTTAAAAATTGAAGAAAAAGATTTTTGGGGGCCCCATGTCCCACCATATAGTAGCCAGAAAATGTGGGGGTGATTTTGGATTAAAGGTGCCTAATTGCCCTGTCTAGGCTTATCGCTAGACGAATGTGAGAAAATGTTTTTGAGTGTCCACACAATCCTGCCGTATAGTAGCCGGCGAAAGTGAAAAAATGATTTTTGGGTGTCCACACAGTCCTGCCGTATTGTAGCCGGCAAAAGTGGAAAAACAGATGGTTTTCGAAAATGTTTTGGGTGCCCATATCCCGCCGTACAGTAGCCAGCAAATGTGAGGGATGGTTTTAAAAAGTTGAAAAATGGTTTTTGGAAAAAATATGGTTTTTTTGGAAGAAAATGGCTTTTGAGAAAATGATTTTTGGGAGTTCACTTCCCGCCGTATAGTAGCCGGCGAAAGGTGGAAAGTGTTATGAATGGGGTGACCGCTATCCCATCGTAGTAAGTCGGCAAAAGATAGATTGTGTTGAGATATGTGTTGAGAAGTGTGTTGAGTTGATGATGTTATTTGTGACTTGTGATGAATTTGTGAAATTGCATATTGATGTGTAAATTGGTTTAGACAGGAAGTATACATAGGCATTATTTGTAAAGAATGGAACTCAAAAATGGGTAAGGGGATTGTGGATTGGTGATGGTGAATTTAATGAATTCGTTATGGCAATAAAGTTAAATTATGAGTGTTGTTCTGTAAATAAATTAGGGAACTTGAACTCGAAGTTATGGAGTTCTAAATAAATATAATGAGTAGACCGGAAGAATGAAAGAAAAAAAGGAACATTAAAAATGGAAATTAAATGAGAAATATTTTGGAAATTGGTTAATAACTTTTAAATGATATTGTTTCTTAAATATGTTTGTTTCACAAGGATCTATGGTTTTCTAAAGTTAAGGAATGATTTTTAATGGCTGAAGGTTTTTCTTAAAAGTGTTTAAATAGTTTTTGAGAAAAAGGCAACTTACTTATGGTATTTTGAAATTATAAAATGTCACCCTACTATATGGTATCACCCTGCATGCATGATCATTTCTATCTGTGTGTTAGTTATTGATTTAAAACTATGAGATTCCTACTGGGCATTAGTGCTCACCCCTTGTTGTTTTATCTTTTCACAGGAAGAAAGTGTGGATTCTTTGATTGAAGAGTTAAGAAGTTCATGTGTCTTTTATATGTAATTTCATTGTAGATGTGATGGATCTTGTATTTGTATTTTATTTATTTGTAGCTTCACAGTAGGAGATTGGCATGTATTGTTATCATTGTAATGTTCATTGAGAGAGAGAGAACATGTATCATTGTATTTCTATTACTCAAGGGTAATGGATGTTTGTAAAAAAAAAAAATAGACCTAAATTACAGGCTTTGGTAATGCTTTCGAGTAATTAAAAATTGGGCGTGACATTGTCGCTAAAGGTTTTAAGCAACAAGTTGATCTTGATTTCTTTGATACTTTCTCTCTGATTACTAGAGTTACATCCATTAGACTGTTAATAGCATTGGCTGCAATTCATGATTTAAAAATTCATCAAATGGATGTAAAAACAGTGTTTTTAAATGGAGATCTAGATGAGGAGATTTACATGGACCAACCCGAAGGCTTTGTGGAGCTTGGCCAAGAAAGCAAGGTGCGTAAGCTAACTAAATCCCTTTATGGTTTAAAACAAGCTCCTAAACAGTGGCATAAGAAATTTGATTCCTGCATGCTTGAGAATGGCTATAAGACTAATGAATGTGATAAGTCTATATATTATAAAACTTATGAGAATGCACATGTAATTATTAGCCTATATGTGGATGATCTACTTATCTTTGGCTCTAATTTGCATATTATAAATGAGACTAAAAATATACTTAATAGCCACTTTGATATGAAAGATCTTGGTGAAGCCAATTTTATTTTGGGAATTAAAATTACCAAGACTAATGATGGTATTTTTCTTGATCAGCCGCATTATGTTGAGAAAATTTTAAAGAAATATAATTTTCTAGACTGTAAACATGTTGCTACTCCTTTTGATGCAAGCATACATTTATCTATTGTAACAAATGAAAAAGAAGTGATTAATCAAAAGGAATATGCTAGCATGATTGGTAGTTTGAGATATGCTACTGACTGTACTAGACCTGACATTGCATATATTGTTGGAGTACTTAGCAAGTTTACTAGCAAGCCAAGTCGAGATCATTGGCTAGCCATACGAAGAATTATGAGATATTTATCTGGTACCAAAAATTATGATTTGTTTTATAACAAGTATCCTGCGGTACTTGAGGGATATAGTGATGCTGATTGGAACACTTTGTCAGGTGATTCTCTCTATACCTCGGGTTTTATTTTTACCTTGGGTGGTGGTGCTATATGTTGGAAGTCTAAAAAATAGACTATAATTGCTAATTCTACAATGGAAGCTGAGCGTGTAGCGTTAGCTTCAACATGTGAGGAAGCGAATTGGTTGAGAGATTTGTTACATGAAATCCCTTTTTGGAAAAAACCAATTCCTCTTGTGTTAATTCGTTGTGATAGCACTGCTGCTATTGGTAGAGTGAACAACCATTTTTATAATGGTAAATCTAGACCTACTCAAAGGAAACACAGTAATGTGAGATCCTATCTGAGTAATGGCATCATAACTATGAATTATGTAAAATCTTGTGATAATCTTGTGGATCCGTTAACCAAGGCCTTGGTGAGAGATAGGGTCTGGAATACATTGAGGGGGATGGGTTTGAAGCCTATAAAATCATAAACCATGTATGAGGATACCCAACGTAGGGACCAGAGATCCTGTAACTAGGTTCAATGGGAAGAACGAATCATATGGTGGTTGTAAAAAATGTACTCCTTAATATTTTCCTGTCTATCCCTATGATGTAAGTGCATTTGTCTTGTAATGTTGGAGGGTTGAGTTTTTATACTCTTAGTGAAATTCTGTAGCTCTTGTTGAGTGGGGTGTGTCAATTACAGGAACATCCTTGACAGATTTCACCTATGTGAGCATGAAAGTGGGGCCGCTTTCTATGAGAACAAGGCTTATTCTCAAATATGCTCATGAAAACTGGGATTAGCACAAGGCCATAATGTGCTGGCTATTAAAGCTCATGTCAACACCTGGACTATTATGTGTGAGCAGTAATACTTTATTTCCCCTAAGCAGTCATAGTTCAAGTCTGAGACCACTACTGACTCTGAAGTAAAAGTTGTTGTTTCACTAATGAAGGTTCAATGCAGAGCACACCTTCATGATGCATACTAGTCTATCTTTGTTTGGCAATCTCTCTTGTCCTTGTTGATATTAAAATGAGTGGGGGATTGTTGGACTATTTTAATATCTTTTATTTATTTATTTATATATTTTGTTCATGAATCTTCCTTTTGTCTTATTCATGAATCTCATCTTGTTCATGAATGGAGATTCATTGCTTTGGTGACCTTTTGTCTTGTTCATGAATGGAGATTAATTAGAATTCATGAACTTGGTAGTGAGTTAATATTTGGATACACTCTCCCTTTTCTCTAGCTTCATGGTCTTTATTATTTTTTGGTTTATTTTGTAAAGTCCTAATGGCCTATAAATAGTTCCTCTCATCTACTCTTTTTTTATAGCAACATACCAACTATTTTCTATACAAGAGAGATTACTAGCAAAGAAGGGTGTTTTTCTTGGTGGAGCTTTGAGTTCACCATCTTGTGTAGAGTTGGCCTAAGCCATACAACAAGTGGTCGGGTTGTTGTATCCTGGAGGGGACAAGTCATAGTTTTGTGACTACCGCATCAGTAATTGGGTTCTTTCTACCGCAGTGGGCTTGATCTCCTTAAAGAAAACGAGATATCTATGCCTCAGCCTGATCTATTTGCATCTCATTTTCTTTGCATTATTTATTAATAAAATATAATTTTTTCTGATATTTTCACCAACAGCTGTAAACTAGTTGAGCAAGGGTCGTCTTACCCATCCCACCCATTCCTATAATGGAAATGACAGATAAATCGTCTTCACTCTCATAGGATCCAATTAACATGTCTATCACAGTTGATACATCACCGTTCCTTCCAACAACTTGTGAATCGTCTACAAAGGGGTGAGTCAGCTTGAAATTCAAATCTCTAGGTTCAACACTAGTACTAGCAGCATTTAAGAGCTGATCAGCTGGTTTAAGACTGATGTCATTTGCTTTTTTGCAAATCAAGTCTAACATTGAATTGATATCCTTGACCTTATGAGCCATCTTGAGATGAAATGCCAACGGATTCGAGAGAGAAAAGACATTGTGTACCTTGTTTCTCATTCGGTTTTGTATCCCCAACATTCTTCAAAGAGTTTTATACGCAAACTCATCAAGCACATTCTCAACATCATCGGTTACAAGCTTGATATTCTTCAGCCACTCGCACATAATTGCTGATGCCAGTCTCCGGTTCTCAGCATCACTTAACAAAGCTTGAATGATTGTTAACCTTTTGCAGAGGGTTTCGAGATCTTTCTTGAAACCCTATGCCAGTTTGATCTGTTCAGTTGCTAGTGGAATCAAGTTATTGAGGATCACCTGAGCAACAGAGATGAGAACAGGAACAGTCATCTTTGATCTTTCTTTTTCCTTACAATTTCGAAAGAAAACTTGGATTGGATTAGAAACAATTACTAGAGAATACAAATCAGATTTTTGTGTAGTCAAGCTGGAAGGTGTTGGGAAACTTCAAGCTATCATTTCTCAAATAACTGAGAGATGAGAACATATGGGGGTGATGGGTGCTATCTATGTTTGTCTATATTCTATTCACAATTCTTTGATTATTGGGAAAATAAAATGGACAGGGCTGCTTGGGGTAGTAATTTACAGACAGATCAGTGGTAAACGGTTTGAAATTTCAAATTGAAAAAAGAAATATATACATATTTTTTAAATAATTCAGTTTGAATCTTTCAACTCTCTCTTTTCCAATTCATCACCTGCTCTCCATCTTCCCTCATTCTCAATAGAACATCTCCAATCTGTGACCTTTTAAATTTGATCAAAAAAATTGTTAAAAAATTATATTTAATTTTTTCTTAAATATTCATTAAATTAAGTGAGTCATTTTTTTCATCAAATTAAAATTTATAAATTCGATGTATACTTCTCTGCCCCAATCTTTCCACAGACAAGTTAGTTTGGCATTTTACGCAAAACAGTACGTTTGGCGTATTATTTATGGGTTGATAGAGAGAGTTTGGCATGGCAAGCAACCAATTCGGATGGTGAGAACAAGCAAAAGCAATTTTGGCGGGGGCTCTGGCATCTCCAAATTCCAAGCAAGATAAAGACATTTGGGTGGAAAATGTGTCTCGGTTTATTGCCTGTGAAGGCAAACCTTAGGAAGCGAAGGATTGTTCTCATGGATTTGTGCGCATTATATGGAAAGGAGGTGAAAACGACAGGCCATTGTTTTCATAATTGTCGGTTTGCGGTGCAAGTGTGGGGGAAGTCTGCTACTGACGCCTCTCAGTTCTCTTCCTCTCTCTAATGTGTTTGATTGGGTTTATGATCTCATGATGTGGCTAGATTCCGAGAGCATGGATTTGTTTTTCGGCATTTGTTGGTGCCTTTGGAATAATAGGAATTCCTTGATTTTGGACAATAAACAATGAAGTGCAAATGAGCTTATTTCCTTTGCTGTGGAGTACACTTAAGGAGTGTGCTCGAGCCCAATCCCCATGTCAAGTTCATGTTCCAATTACCCAGCTGCAACGGTGGCTGGCACCTGGCGCTGGAATTTTCAATCTCAACTTTAATGGTTCTGTGTGCAAGGGGCAGGAAGCTGCTGGTCTTAGGGTGGTTGTGCGAGATTGTAATGGGAAGGTGATTGCCCATATGGTTGATCAAGTGCCTTATCTGACGAATGTGGACTGTGTTGAAGCTCTATGTGCGGTAAAAGCATTACAGTTTGGGCAGGATCTGGGGCTGAGTGATATTCATCTTGAAGAGGACTTGCTAAATGTTGTGTCTGTTATCCAGGGCAAGGGGGCCGACTTGTCATCCTATGGTCATTTGGTGAGTGCTGCTCAAGATCAGCCAAGGCTGTTTCGGACTTCGGTTGTCTCCCATGTTTGTTGAGAAGCCAATTTTGTGGTTCATTGTTTATGTAGATTACCCTTTGATTTTGAATCACTATATGGGTTTGGATAGAGAAGGTTCCCTTATCTCTAATGACGTTGGTGGAGTTGGAAGTTCATGCTAGTGTGTAATTGCTTTCCCTATCTAAAAGAAAAAATATTTTTTAAATTTGATAAAAATTTAAAAAGATCATATTTAAATATGATTTTTTCTCCATCAAATTTGATAAGAAAAATTTGAAATAAATAAAGAATTTTAATAATAAATTTATAAAATAATTGAAATAATCATATGAAATCAAATAATTTACTTAAATTTAAAATAAAATTAGTGAAAAATAAAGATACTTTTTACTTAGCTATCTCCGCATCATCATTGTTTAAAAAGCCTTTCAGAATCTGGTGAAGACAAATCCCTCAATATGCTCTTACAATTACAATAATTAATTACATACAAATTCAGAAGAGAAGACCCACTGTGGGCCGTGTTAAGAAGGCTTAGAAGATGGGCCATACGGTAGTCCGGTCCGAAGTAAGAGAGTGCCACCGGTGTAAGTGGGCTTAGTTCGGCCTTTGTTATTGGATAGCTCGGTTGCTCTGTTTGGACCGAGGTATGTTGGGCCTATTTTAGGACCTAAGTAAAGGTTAGCCCGGCTTAAATCTTCCGTGGATAGCTCGGCCTTGCATGTGAGGCCAAGGTAGGAGAAAGGTTATATAGAGCTGAGGTGATCATTAGATCGGTCGAGACATACTGCAGCTCGTTTGACCTCGGCGCGAGGAACCGAGGTAGGTGTATGGGAAGGCGCAACCGAGCTATGTATTAGCTCGGTCATACATGCGGTTTCAAGGGAAATGTTACTTCGGTCTTGAAGTAGTTCGGCCATAAGAAGAACCATCTCACTTGGTTTAAGCAGTGAAGGGGTGTTGAGAGATGCATGATCTCTCAGGAGTTTGAATCCCAGGAGGATTCTACATGGAGGAGTAAGAGTCCTACTAGGATTGTGCCACGCGAAACCTATAAAAGCTCACCCATATCACCTTTGGAGAGGTAATGCAACTTTACTCCCTGAATTCATAGAGCTTTTGTCTATTTGTCAAGCTTACTGACTTAGGCATCGGAGAGGTTTCCGGCACACCCCCGCCGGCTAGCTCACGTTTGTGTTTTCAGGTAGTAGAACGACGACGTACGGAGGAGCGCAGACTTGGTCAACAGGATTATACGAGAAGGTGTATTTCTTTCCCGTACAAACATCATCCTTCTTATAAAAAAAAAATATATATTATCCTCCATCTTTTCCCCCGTCGGTCATCACTTCCCCTCCAAATTAATTGATCTTCTCATACATGTTAGCTCTAGCCACTACCCACATGGTAAGGAGCCCACTATCCACATGGTGTGGGTGGCACCATGTTGTAACGCCCTCAAAATAAAACCCATCATATATAAGATTAACATGCATTCATAATAGAAAACGAAACATTCTATTATCCATCAGAGTATTACTAAATAAAAGCATTACATGTAACATCAAAATAAATGCCCTACGGGCTTACATCTTGCCAAGCCAACACTTGGACACAAAGAAATAAGAGTCTAACTCAATACAAATAAAGCCCTAGGCTTGAATGTTTACATGTATCAAATAAAAACAAATAAATAAAAAACAAGTCTTCGAGTCCAAATCCTCACAAGCTAAGTCCTTGGAGGTAATGAACCACCTGAACCTGAAAATGAAGTTCCCATATAGGGTGAGCCACAGCCCAGTAGAGAAATACTAAACCAAGCATATGAATTAACTAAAGTAGTAGCATCTGATACATGGTTAACACCGGATAATCAATTTACAAACTCATGACACGAATGTCTACATTGCCTATGACACAATGTCTATGGCATAATTCACCTTCCATTTATGGCTCAGAACCTGGCCAAATAACTCAACTGGGGTTTCATCTTTTATTAACAATACTTCCAATTCAACAGGAATAACAATTCAAGTTAAACCTAACATAACGAATACACATGTTGGTATTATATCAATCACAATCAAATTCACTTCCATACTTCCCAACTGATACACATTTTGGTGATGTATCATATCAACAATAAATAGAAATATTTCTATTATCAATAAGCACACATAAAAGTGATGCTAATGGAGTCCATCCCCTATCTCCTCCCAACAATTCCGGTTTAGAGGTCCATCCCCTATCTTCCCCTAAACCGTGGAGTTCATCCCCTATCTCCTCCAAACCAAATGCATATGCAATGAAACACACAATTGCCATATACAACACATAATCAATACATGAATGTTCTGTATTAATTCAACAGTCAAGATAAATGACTTAATTTCAGTTATACCTAAGCCGCATGCAAGGTCTACAACAATCAATGACTATCCTCCACCGATAGCCCAAAACAATTATTTCTAAGCAAGAAATAACTATTACAATAAATGTAATTTCAATAATTTCAATATTCTCTAAGGTAAGTATTTAAACTACCAAATACAACAATAAACCACTAAATTCCCCAATATCACAATCTTCCTTTAAATTAATTATATAAATTAATCTATGACAAAACCCTAAGGTTTCTCCCAAAATTACCAAACTATCCCCACATACCACAATACCACCACTTAGGATTAAAGCGTATAAATGGAGTAGGAAATCCCTACCTCGAAGAAATAACTCAAAAAGGAGAAGATGATGATGATGCCCAAAACTCCAAAGTGCTCCAAACCAACAATTTCTCATATTAAAATGTAGCCCTCACTCTCCTCTACCTTTTTAATGAAGGAACTAGGGGAGATACACAATCTAAATAGATCAATCCTAAGAGAGAAGATGAGTTGGGAGAGAGAGAACTCGTAACCTAGGGTTTTATAAACTGAAAAGGGCTGAAAAACTGTTTTAAAACACGCTGCTGCGTATTTAAATCTGATAGGCTCGCTCGAGCGACCAGACACAAAAATCCACGCTCGAGCGAAGAAAAGCTCGCTCGAGCCAAAAACTCGATGCTTCAGGTCTGCAACCCAGAAGCTCGCTCGAGCGACGAAATTCTCGCTCGAGCGAAGAACTCGAAAACATACACTCGCTCGCTCGAGCGAAGAAAAGCTCGCTCGAGCCAAGAAACACATCTCTCAGGTCCTAAGCCCAGACACAGACTCTCGCTCGAGCGACCAAACCCTGGCTCGAGCGAAGAACAAAAACAACAGCTCGCTCGAGCGACCAACTCCTCGCTCGAGCGAAGGTCCAAAATTCTGGACAGCAACACTTGGTTTCAAACCCAACCAACCTGTAACATAATCTGCCCAACACATCCTATAACCCAAAGCTAAGGGATTAAAGGACGACAACAACAAAATACAACAATGGAATCTACGGAACATAAGTCCGGATACAATAATCAAAAGGGAAAAGACCGGGGTCGCTATAATGTGGTAAAGGAAGTTGGTGGGGCTGTACGAACTCGCCAAAGGTTGATGATGAGGGTGGCACAACCAAGCCCACTCATTGTTGTCACCAAACTCATTCCTCATCTCTTGTTACAAATTGAGATGAGTGAGGAGGGTGTGATACCCCCGTTCTGTATTATGTTATTTGGCCCCTAATACGTATGCAATTATATGTTCCGATATGATTTTGTGTGCCATTATGTGATATACGTGATTTTAGAATTCTATCTGTTCACCATAGGGATATCTGTTTGAATAATCCGCTTCGGTAATTAAATTGAGGGCCTTATCGGCCACAGAACCCGAAATTGATTACGCCATCGTGGTTGGCATAATTTTTAGAGTCTACGGTGAAATTTAATTAGAAATTGATTCGGGTTAAATTAAATCGATTAAATTGATGAATTAGAGCCCAACTACTTTATTATTATAATATTGTGACTTAGTGGGGCCTTATTATATTCAATCCCCTCTTTGTTTCACCTTAGGCTGACTCTAACTAAAGGAAAGGGAGAGAGGGAGTCGGCTAGAGAGAGGGAAAAGAGGAGAGTTGGGTGTTTGGCTCAAATTTGTGTAGACTTGGAGGATTAAACTCAAGAAGTTGCTATAGATTGGAAGATTGAGCCTCTAGGTGAGCATTTGATTCTTGAATTCATGAATTGAACGTGTAATCTTGTGAGCTCAAGTACTTTTTTTTGTGATTAAGAGTATGATTTAAATTGGTCTTGATGAGATATGACCATGCATGCATAAAATTTGATTTGAATTGCCATAAGTTGCATAATCTAGCATGTATCATGTCAATTAAGCAAAAAATTGAAGTTTGATCATGCATGCAAGCTTGGTTTTGTTGAGTTTTGGCACCATTTGCATCTTTGAAATGGAAATGAAGTCAAGATGGCCTTGCATGTTTGAAAAATTAAAGATATGAGCTTGAATGCATGAATTTGTTATATTGGTGATGAGTTTGTCATGTTTTGGGACATGCATGTAGGTAAATCAAGAAATTGAACTTCATAATGCTATAATCTTGCAAGGGAACCATGTTAGTATGATTATATTTGAGATTTGAGCCTTTGCATGCAAGTACGGTAGCTGGGAAATTGAATTGAAGCTCAAGAACACAACCTGGAATTTCCAGAATTTTGACTTCCGTTCGAGCGGGGAAGTTGACGCTCGAGCGGGGAGCTATGTAGGCAGGAAAGTCCGCTCGAGCGGCAGAGTTCGCGCTCGAGCGGGAATCGAAGGCAACTAGTACTTTTGCAAGCCTTAAGGGTCCGCTCGAGCGGGGAAGTCCACGCTCGAGCGAGGACCCTGTTTTCTGAAATTTTGAAAATGCATTATGTGTTCAGTTTTCCGTTCCCTTTCACTTCTAAACACTCTTAGGCATACATTAAGCATAGTAAATGAGTTAAAGAGATAAGAACAAAGCCTAAGAGGAAAATGTAAATTTTGAACGGATTGAATTGTTAGTGACTCTTTTATATTCATGACATGTGTAGGGTCGAGTTCCAGGGCGAACCAATCTACCGATCACTGTGAGTAATATTTGAAATATGTTATTCTCCGATTACTTGCTTCCATGTAAGTTTTATAAGGTTCATTAATTTTGAACGGTGGACAAGGTTTGATATGAAAGTTTGAAGGGCCTATGTGCCGGTTTGATATGAAAGTTTGAAAGGCCTATGTGCCGGTTTGATATGAAAGTTTGAAGGGCCTATGTACCGGTTTGATATGAAAGTTTGAAAGGCCTATGTGCCAGTTTGATATGAAAGTTTGAAAGGCCTATGTACCAGTTTGATATGAAAGTTTGAAAGGCCTATGTACCAGTTTGATATGAAAGTTTGAAAGGCCTATGTGCCAGTTTGATATGAAAGTTTGAAAGGCCTATGTGCCAGTTTGATATGAAAGTCTGAAAGGCCTATGTGCCAGTTTGTTATGAAAGTCTGAAAGGCCTACGTGCCAGTTTGATATAAAGGCCTAAGAGCCAGTTTGATATAAAGGCCAAGGAGCCAGTCTGATATGAAAGTTTGAAAAGGCCAAAGGCCAGTTAACATGAATGAATTGAGGCCCAAGGCCGTCTGTTGTATAATGTTTCTATGCATTTCCTTTATTTAATATTATTCACTGGGCTTTCGCTCACACTCATTCATGTGTCTGTAGGTGAGCCAAGGGAGGTCCAGACCCAGCCCCAGTAAAGCCTGAGTGGATCAACATAAGTTTTGGAAAGTCAGCCCTTGTGTCTCACGCACGAGACCCGTCTTCGCCTTTTGTTATGTAGTTATATTTCGTCATGTTGGCGAAGCTTGTATATGTTTGTACATAGTTCACGGGTTGACATAGTTTTGGGATGATCCTGCATATGCTGAACTTTTGATACTTAATTTCTATTGTGAGTTATTAATGTTTATATGTGTAACTTGTTTGACGTGCCATGTAAGCACAGCTCTACGGACAAAGTTTTCTTTAATTGCTTCCGTTTGGCCCCCATTAACTCTGTTAAATGCTTTTGGTTAGGTTTGAGGCCGTAGGTAATCTCATGATTACTGGCCGGTTACGTCCTTAACCTACGGGGGCGGGTTAGGGTCGTGACAGATTGGTATCAGAGCACGAGTTAATAACTCACACACTTGTCCAAAAGAGCAATAAGCGTCTAGAAAAGATCTAGGATGCATGCATAGGTATGAATTTAAGAGCATTGAGAATGTGCTTAACTGTTTCATGTGAATAACTATATGTTACAAGGTTGCGAACTACTTGCATTACAAATTATCTGAATATATATGCTCCTTGTTACATGCATATTTCTGTACCTTTTGTATAAACTATAATGCAAGTTTAATCAGATGGTGAGGACGAGGGGTGATGAGATAGAAGAGTCTACAACTACTAGACTGGATAGAATGGAGAGACTGATTCAGGAAATGGCAGAATCTTTGAGGCAACAACAAGAATGGCAACAACAGTGGCAGCAGCCACATCCCCCACTTCCGCCTCCGGCACCTCCTGCGCCAGATAATCAGAATGATGACCGAGCCATAGCCCTCACCAAAGAGTTCAAGAAAATGAAACCACCCCAGTTCCATGGTGGACTAGATCCTTTGAAAGCTGAAGCTTGGGTCCTCGGCATCGAAAAACTGTTTGAAGTATTTCCGTGTTCAGAGACACAGAAAGTGCTTCTAGCCACCTTTATGCTAGAAGATGAAGCGAGAAGATGGTGGATGTTGATGCGCGAGAGTTATAGAGATGCTGATTGGGCAAAATTTTTGGAAATCTTTTATGACAAGTACTTCCCGCAGTGCGTTCGGGATAGGAAGGTGGCGGAATTCATGGAACTGAAGCAAGACAGCATGACTGTGGCCGAGTACGAGGCCAAATTCACTGAGTTGGCCAGGTTTGCGCCACATGTAATTGACACAGACTACAAGAAGGCAAGACATTTTGAAGGTGGGCTCCGAAGTGACATCCTAGAAAGGGTGAACGTCTTGAAGTTGGAAACATACATAGGAGTGCTAGACAGGGCCATTATATCTGAGGCCAACATAGCTAGACAAGCCAAGCCGACAACAGAATGGAAAGGTAACAAAAGGCAGGGCTTCTTTTCAAAGAAGAAGTTTCTGAAAAAGCAAAATACGGGCTCCTCAAACAACTCGAATTCTTCCCAAGACACATCTCCATGTGCAACATTTGCAGCAAAAGGCACCGTGGGGTTTGTTATCGTGTGTCAGGGGCCTGTTTCAAGTGTGGTAACAACAAGGGCACATGGCCGATATTGTAATCAAAATGAGGGAAAGAAAGCTGCTAGTTCCACTGCATCAATCCAAAGCCAGGAAACACTTTGAGGTCTGCAACCACCGGGGATACCGTGAGACAGGGGAGAGTTTTTGCGCTTGTTCCGGGTGATACACGGAATGCCAATGTCGTTGTCTCAGGTACTATCTCAATATGTAATCAGGATGCTTTTGTATTAATTGATTCTGGATCAACGCACTCATTTGTGACATATGCATTCGCATCTAGACTGAAAAGACCCCTAGAATTGTTGCCATATCTGTTATGTGTGTCTGCTCCATCGGGGGAATCTGTATTATGTGACTATATATATCGGTTTTGTGACATGCATATTGAGGATGCTACCCTATATGTAGATTTGTTGCCCTTAAACTTTAGACACTTCGATGTAATTTTGGGCATGGATTGGTTGACCAAATATTGTGCCACCATAGATTGTGTGACAAAGAGGGTTGTGTTTAAACCACCAGAACAGAAAGAGATTGTGTTTGTGGGAAATGGGGTAGTGCCTCCACCATATTTGATATCTGCAATGAAAGCGTGTAAATTGATCAGGAAAGGGTGCCAGGGTTATTTGTGTTATGTATTGACTGAACAATCTGTGAATGTTGAATTGAATGATATTCCCATTGTTAGAGAATTCCCAGATGTGTTTCCAAATGAATTACCAGGGGAATTGGTAGACAGGGAGATAGAGTTTACTATTGAGACGCGCCAGGCACCCAGCCTATTTCTAAAACTCCCTACAGGATGGCTACCGCCGAAATGAAAGAATTAAAGGAACAGTTGCAAGACCTTCTTAATAAAGGGTTTATCCGGCCTAGCACTTCGCCTTGGGGCGCACCGGTGCTATTTGTGAAAAAGAAGGATGGTACTTTGCGCCTGTGCATCGATTATCGGGAATTGAACAAGGTAACGATAAAGAACAAGTATCCCTTACCCCGTATTGATGATTTATTTGATCGTTGCAGGGATCGCAGGTGTTTTCTAAGATTGATTTGA